>CM076574.1:991091340-991154887 GCA_034641835.2 Pinus albicaulis
CAACACATTGCATCATATTTCCAACAATCTTATTTCATCAAGTAGGTTGTCATCAAGGAAAACACATGCCAACATTTCTGTATGTTAGATCTGCCAACATGCATGTCATCTACATACAATAACAATATAATATAGTTTCCATCATTTTGCCTTTTTAGATAAACACAATGATCAGAGTGACATCTAGTATAACCTTGTTCAGACATAAACTTGTCAAATTTTAGATACCACTGCCTTGGAGCCTGTTTTAAGCCATACAAGCTCTTCTTTAACCTGCACACCAATTTTTCTTTCCCGTTGACCTCATATCCTTCTGGTTGCTGCATTTATATCTCTTCCTCCAAATCTACATGGAGAAATGTTGTCTTTACATCTAACTGTTCAAGATGTAAATCTTCCGCTGCTACAAGACTTAAGATAGTTCTGATTGAAGTCATCTTAACAACAAGAGAAAATATTTCATCAAAATCAATACCTTTCTTCTGTGCAAACCCCTTCACTACAAGTCTAGCTTTGTACCTCTGTTTTCCTCCATCTTCTTCCTTCAGCCTGTAAACCCATTTATTCTGCAATGTAGTTTTACCTGCAGGCAACCTGACTAAGTCCCAAGTCTGGTTATGCATTAAAGAGTCCATCTCTTCTTCCATGGCTAGCTCCCACTTCTTCCTGCTTTCAACCTGCATTGTTTCTTCATAACATTCAGGTTCACCAGAATCAGTCAACAATAAATAATATAATGAAGGAGAGTATCGTTCAGGGGGTCTACTTATCCTGGTAGATCTTCTAACACCACTTTCAGGTGTTTGAGGTGCCTATTGCTATTGTGGTGGTTGCTGCTGCTGTGGTTGTTGATTATTATTATTTTCAGGCACCTTTAATTTTTCAGTTATCTCATCAAGAACCGTGTATTCCTTGCTTTCTTTTTCCTGTTTCTTTTCCTGCAACTGATTCTTATAAAAGACCTTTTCATTGAATATTACATCTCTGCTCCTAATGATTTTGTGATTTTCATAATCATATAAGTGATAACCAAAATCATTAACACCATATCCAATAAAGTTACATTTCTTTGATTTTGCCTCAAGCTTTGTTCTATTTTCTTTATTAATATGGACAAAGGCCTCACAACCAAAAGGCTTTAAAAAAGAGTAGTTTACCTTTTTACCTGTCCATGCTTCCTCTGGAATACCACCATCCAAGGAACTTGAAGGCCCTCTGTTTATTAGATAAACAACGGTATCTACAGCATCTGCCCAAAATTGTAAAGGCAATCCTGCATGCAATCTCATGCACCTTGCATGCTCCATGATTGTTCTGTTCATCCTTTCTGACACACCATTTTCTTGTGGTGTTCTTGGAACTATCTTCTCTCTACAAATTCCATGCTCTGAACAGTACCTATCAAACTCTTTGCTGCAATACTCACCTCCATTGTCTGATCTGAGACACTTCAACTTCTTTCCTGTCTCAATCTCAACCAAAGCTTTCCATTTTTTGAAAGTATCAAATACATCAGATTTATTCTAAATAAAATAAATCCATGTTTTTCTAGTTGCATCATCAATAAAAGTAACATAATAACGAGAGCCACCGAGAGATGATACCTGAGCAGGTCCCCATACATCTGTATGCACAAGCTCCAATTTTTTGCTCTTCTTTTCTTTCCCAACTCTGAGAAATCTAACTCTCTTTTGTTTTCCATAAATGCAATTTTCACAGAAATCCAAATCAACATTCTTCAAACCTGGCAACAAATTTCTTGAGTGAAGAATCTTCATTCCCTTCTCACTCATGTGTCCGAGCCTATGATGCCATAATCCTGCATCTACTCCTTTGGAAGTTAAAGCATTAACAGAGTTTGAAATACCATTGCATAAATACAATGTACCAACCTTTTCACCTTTTTCTATTACCAGCGCTCCTTTGGTGACCTTCCAAGTTTTATCTGTGAAAGTTGTCACACAACCTTCACTGCCTAACTGCCCTGTTGAAATCAGATTTTTCTTCAGATTTGGAACATGCCTTACCTCCTTTAGTAGCCATTGGTTTCCATTCTATTGTTTTACAAGAACTTTACCCATTCCAACAATTTTACAGGGTTTATCATCACCCAAACGAACTTGTCCAAAATCTCCTTGAACATAGTCTTGAAAATATTTCTTATCAGGTGTGGCATGGAATGAAGCCCCTGAATCTACAACCCAAGAATCAGTAACATTTTCGAAAGAAAGAATCAAAGCATCTTGTAACACATCACCTGTCACATTTGCTTCATGATTGTTTTCTTGTTGTGTGTCTCCTTCTTTTCCCTTCCGAGATCTATAGTCTTTCTTTAGGTGTCCTTTCTTTCCGCAATTCCAGCACACTATCCCCGATCTAGACTTGGATCTGCCTTTCCTTGATTTACTGTGATATCCCAAGCTCTTTCCTCTTTCCATTCTTCTTCCCCTAGACTCTGCACTCAAAGCATTACCCGATGTCTCACCGGAGCTTTTCCGTCGCATTTCCTCGCTAAGGATAGCACCGACAACATCATCAAACTTTAAAGTACTAGATCCAGAGACAGAGTTACTAATGGCCATTACTAAACCATTCCAACTCTGTGGCAATGAGCACAAGAATAACAGAGCTCTAAATTCATCATCAAAGTTTACCCCTACAGAACTTAACTGACTGGTAACTGTATTAAATTCATTTAAATGGTCTGCAACAGATCCACCTTCCGACATCTTCATATTAAATAGTCGTTTCATAAGAAATACCTTGTTTGAGGCCGAGGGTTTTTCATATAGTTTCGCAAACGTCTGCATCAAACCCTCTATTGTTGTTTCCTTTGAAATATTGAAGGCGACTGATGTCGCAGGACACAACCGTACTATTTCGAGTGCCTTTCTATCGATAATGTTCCATTCCGCGTCTGTCATGGCCGTCGGTTTCTTTGTTTTTCCGCTCAATGGTAGGTATAGATCTTTTTCATAAAGATAATCTTCCATCTACATCTTCCACAGTGGAAAGTTTTGGCCTTTAAATTTCTCGACCCTAAAATTACCATCTTCAGCCATTGCTCCCACTCAAACTAGGAACCCTTCCTTCCTATGAGTTTATCAGCCAAATATACCTTCGGCTCTGATACCAGTTGTTAGAAAATTAAATATTACAGAGAAATGCAACACATAAAATATGCGGAAAATAAAATCATACAAAAGACATAAAACTAGAGAGACACAGATATACGTGGTTCACCTAGTTTGGGCTACATTCACCCTGAATAGCCAGTCCTTCCTTTCTATTATCCAACAAAAATGAAGAGACAAAACCTACAGTAGATCTGCTGTAATATCCTCTGTTCTCTATCACAGTCTCCCTCTCTGTTTCTCGCTCCGAGAATACACATACAATACACAGCCATAATACAAATGCCCTCATAAAAGCGAGGGGTTGCCTTCTAGGGAAAAAAACCCTAATCTAAACATAACTTCTACCGTCTGATCATTTGCCTAATGAACGGCCCAGATTGACTAGAAATTACTATACTTTTACAAGGCAATTTTACATATATTTTTAGCTTCGGGGGTGCTGCCCCCGAAAACCCTCGCAAGGGGGGGGCTCCAAAAAGCATTGCCGCCCCCCCTGGACTCCCCACGACAGCGATTAATTACGGGCGGCGTTGCCTCCCCTTTTAAGGTATAGGGGTCCAATGTTGTGATGCAAAGTAAACAAGATAATCAGGCTCCACACCCAACATAAATCATAAATACTCAACAAATGCATAAAAAAGCACAAAAATTCATACTTGTCAATCCCGAAGCATACCCAGCAGGAAGATCAATATCCAAATCTCTCTAATAGTCCATCCCAGCGTATGGAAATGGGATGAACATCTAAGGGTTGGCCTAGAACCAAGCCTTGGTGGTCGTGTTCCAATAATGCCCCACCCGACCTCCCCTACCATGAGGCATCATTTTGGCCCATCGCCTCATACAAGGGTCTTGATGAAACCCCGAAAGCACAGCCACCATGGTTCACAGCAGCACCACTCACTCATACATAATTCTTAGATGGATACTAACATATATAAATAGCTTATATCTATCTCAAACCTTCGCTAGCTGGACACCATATCGTCATAGAAATGACGTGAAAAGTAAAATAATTGCCCGACCCAAAGCCGATATAAAACACCAATATGTGGCCCCAATACCCTATGCGGTGACGATGACCCTGTTAGTCTCACAGTCATAGCCATACAAAACCACTCGGCTAAATCTGTCATCGATCATATCACAATGCGCCAATCTGAAAGAGGCGCCCTACCACAATGAAGCTCCGCCCAACAATAAAGCACTACCCTCCCAGCTGGGAGGGTATAACAGAGTGCCTCACCCTGAGGCATCAGACCATTCATGAAATAAATATCCATCCCTAGACAACCAGGGAGGTCACACCCCCGTAATACCATCACTTTGTGCCCCATGTTCCAACAACAGACAAGGTAGCGCAACAATCGATCTTGTGACCTCAGGAGGTCATTCTCAAGGAACTTGAGAAGGTCCCACCGAGATATCTTCTGGAAAGCATTGGAATCTTCAGTAATATCCATACAGAGGTACAAAAAATCTCTCTCCCTCCACACCATCCTGCCATCAAACAGACACACATCAGTGACATCAAAACACCAAAAAATGTAATATTTCCCAAATTTTTTTTGAAAATTTCACCTTGGATTTTTGATGCGCCTATACCTCAAACATGCATGTTTAACACATGTCTATATCTCATAAATACATATAATATGAGAAAAAAACACACCTACATGAATGAAAATGGTGCGGAAATCTTGAGTTTTGCGTGAAGATTATGCGCTCGTGTCTTGATTGCCCGCATGATCAAGGAAAAAACTGGCTAGGGTTCAATACAAACCTAATTTTTACAGACACCTACCTAGTAACACTGAAAAAATTGAGATACAGGACGTTCTGGGGCCTACCAAACACTAGGAGCATGAATCCTAGGTGCACAGGTCGACCACAATGACAAGAAAGGCTCAGCATCAAGCATTGACCTCCCAAACTCTCAAACACTCAAATGACACAAATAAGTGGAAATGAGCCATATTGGCCCATATATCACCCTTTTCAAAAATGTTTTAAGGACCATAAAAAGATCTCAAAAATCCCAATTGAAAAATCAAAAGTGACACAGTGATAAGCACCTCATGCCAAAAGGAGGCTTCACACATTCATGTCTCCAATTTTTTATTTTTTTTAATGTTTCGATAGGTATGCTCTCTCTTATAATTTTTTCATTCAGCACCTTTTGTCCAATTATTTGAATGAAAAATATGTTTTCACTTGGGTTATTGGTTGTAGGTATCATGTAATACAACCAACCACTTATCTCCCGAGTCACTAAAGGTTCCAGAGAAGGTATCATTCTGCCCTCAGCATGATAGAGCCCCAAAGAAGTTTTGCATATCCTGCCATCATTTCTCCACAAGAAATAAACCATAGATTCCTAAAACCTGACCATGTTTATCCTCTACCCATGTTGCACATGATAAGCATCCTTATTGGTCGGTAGAGCCTCCCCCTCAATGGCATCCATCACTCAAAGTATACCATGCAAAAAAATATGACGCCATGGCCATATCACCTCAGTCAGGGAAGCACTTCATGATCATTAACCCACCATGCATCAATTCAATTTTTACCATAAAACCATTTCCTGGACTACCATTTTTGCAAGCAGATCGAACACGCACCACCATGTTTCACATTTGAAATACCATCCCTCCATCAGCATAGTCCATCTATAATGTTTTCCATCTTCTTCATCATCCTTGCACTGAGACTAATGAATGGGGCCCCCACCGTCAACAAAAACACCTTCCTCACATCATTAGTGAGTGATATTTTTTTATTTTTTTGGGGTACCCGTCTCCATGTTTTGTACAATCCAAACTCATTTTTTATTCTTTTTTAAAGTGTACAAATATTTTTTAGGAGAACATCCCCGAACCATCCATACATTTTTCTCCCATGTCAATAGTCCCTAATCACCCTTGTTCGGAGCTTCATACCTTCCACGCAAAGCCACCATGACATTAATAATCAACATATACCCACCCTAGCCATCCTACCTACGCTAGGGCTTTCCTCATCAGAAATAGTTATCACTGATACCAAACTGCTTTTTTCATGCTCCAACCTTGGGCCACTGAACTCTCATCATCAGTATTCAACCAGTTAATGCCATCATGTTTATGTTAAAACTATCAAAGACCCTAGTCCCTCGCATCAATAGCTCTCTCATTCAGTTGAGGCTTCCTTTTTGTCGACTTCAACAACCATTATCTAAAAGGGAAGAAATACCTACGATGGCTCCTCACCTCAATAGGGGCATCCACAGATGGCACTGTGGGAATCATTATTGCCCATAGATGTCATCAATCATCCTGTCATTCAACTACAACACAAGATTTTAGGTCAATATGGTATCATACTTCACAACCATTGCACTTTCTCAGAATTCATCAAAGACCCATGCCATTATAAGAATCTCTTTCAACAATTCTTACATGGGAACATGTCATCCATACACCCATGCATACAATGAGAAAATTTAAAAAAAATGGCATACCAAGATTATGCATATGGGCACTACATTCAACTTGTCATCAAATAAGAAATGCCCTTGAGGGTGTCATAAATCGTCGTCATCAACAAAATCATCATATCACTACCACACAAGTGACACAGATAGTTTCTTTATTTGTCAGATAATATTTTTAACTAGCCAAAACATCACGACCATGGGACATTCCCGCCTCATAGAAAAACTGTATTTATTGTATTATACAATATCTTGTACTTTTCTGATAGAACATGGTCCCTCTTTTACTCACAGCAAGGGGTCTCCAACATTAGGTTGCACACAGGTCTCTCTCTCTCTCTCTCTCTCTATCTCTCAACACAAGTGATATAGAACATAAAATATAATGTATTTAATCTATACAGTTCTTCCTAGACCTCACACATTAGGTGGGAGTTATTATCACTGGAAAATCGGACAAGCAAAATTCATCATGAAATATCAAGAAGAAGGATTTATAGGGCTAAGAAACATTAGAGAATTTGGAAAATTTAAAAATATATAAGGTTAAGAGGAAAAATTATCAAACTGTGCACAAAAGACATAATCAAAGTGCACTCCCCACATATTTTTCTTTGATATTAGAGCATGTCCGCGTGGCTTTCCCTCATAAATTCGTGTGGTCCTGGGTATGTAGGAAGGTCACTATTCGGGACCACTTTGCACACTTTAGGAAAAAGGTTCTCCACCTGAGGCCACCCAAGGACAGTCACTTAGAGCCACCTTGAGACCTCAAGTTAGCACACAATGGAGTCAATCATGACTCTTGGGTCACTATCCACAATTGTACCAAGAGAGGGACGAAGATTTTAATTTTTCCTATAAAATGCCATCATAAGAAGAAAAAATGGAGAGCACATTGTTATGCTGGACAAATTTCCCATGAGAAAACGAGTAGTGCATTATCCCAGCAGTAATAGAGTGAAGGGATTCAGTTGTTGGCCATCAACCACCTTAATCCCTAAGGATAATTTCATAAATTTTCTAGCATCCAATCACTCGTTTGAGGAGAATAAAGAGTCCTACAAATGAGCTCAAAGGGAAATCCCTCCTTACTTTTTGTATTAGAGCTCCATAGCTCTAAGGAGCCACTACAACTCTATAAAGCTCTATTGCTTCTTTACTAATAGTGGCTAATAAGAGGGGATTAGTTCTCTGTTCGAATTATTAAATCATTTGACTTGATTGGGATTGTGTTTATGTTTTATTGTTGTTTTGTTTCCTCTTCTTGTTTGTGGCATGATATGTTCCATAAACAGGTTTTTCTACATGTTAGTATGTTTCCACTAACGATATAATAACCATTTTTTCCCTGTGACCATTTATTGTAGGTTAGCAATCACTCCTACCAAGCACTGCTATTTTAGTACACTCCTGCACTAAACACACCAGCAGAATTATGAAACTAGCTCAAAAAATAGAAGAAAAGAGAGATCAACGCTTTAGAAATAAGTCACTTTGAGGGAGAAACTTCATTTACATTACATAAATGAACAATTATCAGATGATACAAATGAAAAAACCTCCTTTCTATATATAGTATTCCATGGGGTCACAATATAACCCTAGCTGATCTAACAATAACAATGTAAGGGCACAATAATAACAATATGGGGGTTACAAGGGTACAATAATAACAATAAGGGGGCTACAATAACAATAATAAGGGACTAAAATAGTAATATAGGGACCTAACATGCCCCTATCCTTCAAAAAAATGTTGTCCTCAATGCTTGAGTGGCTCTAGATGCTCCTGTTTAAAATTCTCATCCCCCCATGTAGAATCTTTAGTGGGTAAGTTCTTCCACTTGATGAGATAATATGAAATTGATCGATTTCATATCTATCGAGTACTTGTTTCTATGGCTACGTGAGGTTCCAATATGATTTTTCCTTCCTCATCAATTTTTGGAAATATTGTATGAACTGGAATTTTTTCACCTATAACCTTCTATAATCATGAACCATGGAAAACTGGATGCACTCGAGAAGAAGCAGGAAGCTCTAATTTCTATGCCATAGTACCAATATTTTGCAACACCTTGAAAGGACCATATTAATTTGGCGATAATTTATTATTCTTCTTATCTTTCTTGAGGGACATTTGTTTGTATGGTTGTAGCCATAAAAATACCCAGTCTACTACATCAAAAATTCTCTTGCTTCCACGTTGATTTTCTTATTTTTGCATTCCATTTTGTGCCAAATTTAGGTTATCCTTTAAGAGTTGGAGAACTTGTTGTTGATGCTCGATGTGATCTTCCACTACTTCAACCTTATAATTTTCTTTTAAATATGATGTGATGGACAGTGGATGATATCCATAAAGTGCCATAAATGGGGTCATTTTTTCTACAGTATGGAAGTGTTATACCACCATTCAGAGAGAGGTAACCACTTGAACCACTGTGTTTGTTTATCACATACAAAACAACGAATATATCCTTCCAAAAATTTGTTCACTATCTCAGTTTTCCCATCGGATTGAGGATGATAAGATCAGCTATGAGCTAGTTGAGTACCCAAAAAAGAAAATAATTCCATCCAAAAATTTCCAATAAAAATGGGACCTCAGTCGCTTACAATAATCTTGGGTTTCCATGTAGCTTTTGAATTGTTTCCATAAATGCAGTAGCAGTTGTACTTGCTTTAAATGGATGAGATAATGAAAAAAAGTGTGCATACTTGGTAAGTCTATCAACTACCGTCATGATTACACTCTTTCCTTTGGACTTAGGTAAACTTGTCATAAAATCCATTGAAATATCCTCCTAACGTTGACTTGGAATTGATAAAGGTTGTAGAAGTCCCGGGGGTCTTAATTGTCTCAGCTTTATTTTGCTGGAAAACCAAACATTCCACCAAAAAAAATTTAATATCAGATTGAAGGCCATCCCATAAAAAATTATTTCTTCACCCTGTGGTAAGTTTTTATAAATCTTGAGTGTCCTCCTAATGGAGTAGTGTGAAATTCCAAAAGAATATTTTGTTTTAGTTGGGAATTCTTACAAATATATAAGTGATATTTTGTAACATAAGGAATCATTTTTCCAACTAAATGTATCAGATGTACTAAGATATTGCTGCAACTTTTAGATGAGTGTCAACACTTCTTTTTCCTTCTTCCATCCATCACATGATTCGGTTATGCATTCTGGTTGGATAATAGAAATGGAACAAAGCAATGCTTCCACCTCTTCATCCTTTCTTGAGAGTGCATCTGCAACAAAATTTAGATTCTCTTTTTTGTATATGATTTCAAAGTCATAACCCAAAATATTTGTGACCCACTTTTTCTGCTCTTCTAAAGATAGTATTTGTTTGAAAAAGTATTTAAGACAATCATGATCATTTTTTACCTTGAAGTGTCTTCCCATTAGGTAAGGTTGCCATTGATTTAGTGCATGTAGTATTTCCAACATTTCCTTCTCATAAATATCTTTATGTAAATACTTTCCTTTGATTGGATGACTTTCAAAAGCAACAGGCCTTCCTTCTTGCATTAAAACAACACTAATTCCATTTCCTAAGGCATCAAATTCCACATTAAATGATTTTGTGATGTCTTGCGTAGCTAATACCAGTGTTAGGCACATTTCCTCTTTAAAATGTTTAAAGGCCTTAGTTGCTTCAGGAGTCCATGAAAATTCATATTTCTTCAATAATGTTGTTATAGGTGCTACTATTCTTTCATAATTCTTAACAAACTTGTGATAATACCTTGTTAACCCAAGAAATCCTTGCAACTTCTTTACAATTTTAGGGACTTTCCTTCCTTCATGTCTTTAATTTCGTTAGGGTCTACCTTAACACCCTCATGAGATACAATATGACCCAAATATTCCACCTCTTGTACTCCAAATAAACGTTTTGAGGTTTTTGCATAGAATTGTTTCTCCTCCAATAGTTTGATCAACCTCTAAACATGTTGAACATGATCCTTCCAAGAGCTATTGTAGATTAGTATATCATCAAAAAATACTAACACAAATTTTGTAAGGAAGGGTTTGAAAATGGAATTCATCAACCCTTGAAATTTATAAGGTGCATTGGTAAGGCCAAAAGGCATGACCCTCATGAGTTTGAAATGTTGTTTTCATAATATCTTTAGACTTCATTCTAATTTGACAATATCCTGAACAAAGATCCAACTTGGTAAAATAAATTTCTCCATGTATTTCATCCAATAATTCATCAATCATAGGAATGGGAAATTTATCTTTAATAGTGAGCTTATTTAGCTCCCTATAATCTGGACACATGTGCTATGATCCATCGTTCCTGTGCACCAATGCTACTGGAGCAGAGAAAGCACTTTGAATAACTTGAATAATACCAGCCTCTAACATTTTTGCAATCATACATTCAATTTCACTCTTTTGGACATAGGTATATCTGTAAGGCCTAATTTTTGGAGGAACACTTCCTGGAATCAAATGAATAGCATGATCATGATCATTAATAGGTGGGATTCCTCTGGGAGTTTCAAACACCTTGGAATGATTGTCCAAGACTTTTTGGAGATCTAGAGAAATAAATGGTTTTGATGTTGGAGATTATAGTGAGCATAATTGTGCAATTACGCATCATTTTTCTTTCTTCATCACATTTATCATGAAATTAGATCCCTGCGATACCTCACCATTCAACTTCCTTTCCTTCTGAAAAAATTCAAGAAAAGTTCTTGAAAATTAAAATCTACCATCCTCGAAGATTGTAACTATTGTACTCCTAGTGAAACATCATCACCTCCCATTGGAATGGAAAGAATTGGATTATTCAATTCATATTCCCCCATGGTTAGCTTGATATTATGGCATTTTCCATAGAAATTTATAGTTTCTCGATTTGAAACCATAACTTGACACTCTGATGCTAGGTATAGGAAAGGATTCAATTCCTTGGCTACCTTACAATGAATAAAATTATGGGTACTACCTAAATCAATAAGCAATATTACGTTTTTCTTATTGACATGTCCTTCTATCTTGAGAGTTTGAGGAGTGGTAATTCATGCCAATGCATTATACGATATGGTCAGACTCATTTCTTCTTTCTCTAGGGTTGGTTTCTGGTGTATATCCTCTTCTTTTGAAGTTTCTTGTTTATTTTCTTCCTCCTCTTCACAATCTATGTAAAATAATTTCTTCTAGGCACACTTATGACCTTTAGTGCATTCTCTATCAAAACTGTAGCAAAGCCCTTTTTCTATTTTTTCTTCCAATCATTGTGGTGTTAAACTTGTAGATTGTGGAAATATATGGATAGCAACACTTCCATATTTATAGATGTGAGTGGTACGCTTCCATGTCGCCATAATTTTACATTTAGTTTTTCTTTCCAACCTGAATTCCTTCTCCAATGAATCAGGTTCCCAAAGGTGAACATCATGTTGGACGTTATCCTTTAAAGTCCCTATGAATATATCAATCCTGTGTTCATCTCGAATATTAGTTACCCTTATATTAAATTTTTGGAAGTACTCAATGTGCTCCACCACTGAACCATTTTGTTTGAGATTTATGAATTTTCTAAATAAGGTGTTGCTATTTGTATCATCATAGTGTGTTATCATTTCCTCTTTAAAAATTGAGCAAGTGACAATTTTCTTACTGGGGAAAAGCCATCAATACCATATAAATGTATTTTGTTCTAAATATAAAGTTGCAAGCGTACCTTTTGGGTGTTTTGTACATTATTGAGATCAAAATATTGCTCCATCTGTAGTATCCATGTTACGGGATTATTTCTATCAAAATTACTTATATCGATCTACGGAATATGGTGGGTCTTCAATCCAACATTAGAGTTTATTAAATCACAATTACATTTATTTTTTTCTCATCATGAGTTTCCTCTACTATATCTTTGCCATTAGGAATCATTTCTTGTATCAACTTTGTCAAGCATTCCTTCAAACCTTCAATTTATTTTTCTAGATCATTTTGCGTGTCTTCCATGTTGTCCTTCATCTTTCATTCTATACCATCTATCTTAGCTTCCACGTCTTTCTTCAAAAATTCCATTTCATTTTTTGTTTCTCTTTGTGAGAGCGAAATTTGGTACACTTGCTCTTGTAATTTTGACATATCTTGTTGCACTTCTTCCAATTCATGAGTCATAGTAGAGTATTATGAGCACTGAATGCATGTTGAATTATTCTTAGGGGAATTTTAGAACCCAATACTGATATCTATCCTTCAATATTCCCTTGGAATCACATAAAATTGATTTTTCAAATAAGGCTTATGGATTTCGAAAAAAAATACACACATTTTTCTTGATTTTGAGGAGCTCAATATTGAAACTGATGTATCTTTGAAATTTTGGATCCCTAAGATTTTATCTTTCTTCCTGTAGTAGCTCTCGAAATATTATTTCAAATGTTATAGGTCTGGCCTGATTTGGATTCTTCAACAAAAAATTATGACCAATCTCCCACAATGGCTTAATTATAGGTTGGTTCAGTAGAGTGAAATTATACAGCATGCCATGTATCATTGTTTCCTCCTTTGGCTCTTAAATTGACAGAGAAGAAACCAAAATCCTTTTACTTTCGGTCACTATTTACAGAATTAAAATCTGATACTTAGAGAGAGAGTTATGATCATTTTCCCAATGTCACCTCTTTTAGATGAAATTCGAGAGCCTACAGAAACCCTAAATTCCACATATCATATCTCCAAAAATATTATGAAAAAAGATATGAAATTCTCACACGTATTTTCTCAGGATTTATTAGAAATGGGTTATTTTTTTTAGTGTCTGAACCATCGTAGAAAATAGTTTATAGATAAAATTCCATGATGACCTGTTTGAAGCAGTAAAACCCTAGAATCCAAAGCTCTAATACCGAATATTATGAAACCAGCTCCAAAAATAGAATAAAAGAGATATCAACACCTTAGAAATAAGCTACTTTGAGGGGGAAAACTCCTTGCATTACATAAATGAAAAATTATTGGATGCTACAAATGAAAAAACCTCGTTTTGTATATATAGGAGTCCATGGGGTCACAATATAATCTTAGCCAACCTAACTATAATAATGTAAGGGAACAATAATAACAATGGGGGTTAGAAGGGTACAAAAATAACAATAAGGGTGCTACACTAACAACAATAAGGGACTACGCTAGTAATATAGGGACCTAATAGAGATGTACTTGAACATGACGTTTATATGTTTTGGTATAATATCCACTAACACTATTTTGTAGATTGTGGTCCCCATTTCTTTCTCCTTTCCTTTTTTTTTTTATTCTCCTTAGTCATCGTTAGTGATAAGGGATGGTGCTCCTTAATGTAGTTGGTGATCGATTAAAGGTATGAGATTCATGGTACTTTCTTCCTTGAAAAGACATTCTCTACATTTACTATTAATGTTGGAAATGTCTCTAGTGCAATTATAAACTTGGTGAACTCGTTAAATGTTACCGATTGATTTAGTCCTTCTCTTACAATCACAGGAAGAGTAAAAAATATGGAATAAATATTAAACAAAAACATGATGATAAAAATTTTCATACCTACTTATGTTCACAAGCACTAATCAACTATTTAAACTCCTCACATTGATTTTTCATTATAATAAGCACAAATGGCCTCATTAAAAGACACATAAGAACACCCCATAACCAAGACTTGGACACCCATTTAGTTAATTAGTGTGAACTTCAAAAGTATGCAAAATCTTTATCCCCCATATCCATTACCCTGGCCTCCTCATAATACGCCTCCTTAATATTCTTCCAAAACAACCCTCATGGGTTACGTGTACTATGACATTGCACTACACCAATTTTCATATATTAGAGAATACATGTACATCAAAATGTGTAGGTGCCAAGAAACCTCGAGCCTTTATGGATGTTCCTTTCCTATGGAATACCAAGGGAAAACCTCAACGCTTGCGTGTGTCAGTGAGACTGCTGCTTTATATTTCTTCCATCCTTTTCATTGGTTCATTTCTCTTGTTTTATGCCTCTTCAAATACTATAATTTCTCAATGTGATGTTAGCAAAATGTTTTTAACATTTACTTCAACTAAAACCCTTGGGGATCCTCTAGGATTGTGTGTCATGTGGGACTTCGTCTCTTGCATTCTTACTCATCTATTGCATTGGATCACATATTTTTCAAAGTCGTCCCAAATTCATGTCACCCAATATTTTTACCTTTTTTCTCCTTACGTTCCTCCATGAGACATCCTCCTTGGTGATGTATCCCATATGGGACCCTCATGCTAACTATCTAAAATTATCATTGGTCAGACATCTCCACACCTTTTGCAACTCATCGTAGTGTATCATCCTCAACTTGAATCCTATGTTCTTTTGAGTTTTTCTCTTTTATGAGCCTCCGAGGAAAACCTCTTAGGTTGACGTCTCGACCGAATTTGGTCAACTAGCGAAGTAGGATGCTCGTATTAGTTGTAACTAAATCCACCATTCAATTTAGCTTTGCAACTTGGACCTTTTTCCTTTTGAGATTTCATCTGTAATATTTTTTGATCCATGAGGAATTTTTTGACTTCAACATACCCTTGGAAAGATATTTTAGAGAAAATTTCAGTTTTTCTATTTTCAATAACATTGGAATTTACCTCCCAAGGAAAATATGCCTTCAAATCCTAGTGACCCCGACCACAATAGGTATAATATTTTATAGATTCTTTACATATCCTAATAGTAGGTTGATTATGTATCAAAAATTCATCTACCAAAAAACTCCCCCTGTTCCTCATATACCATGCTCATGCCCTCCTTGCAAATTTGACGGTAATACCAACATGATTCTAATCAATCTCTTCCTTCATTCTTCATGGTAACAAAACAATCTCCCTTTGACACAAACAAAAGTTTTCTCCATCTCTACATTTCCCCTGTCATCATAATCATTCCGTTTATAAAATTCTTCTACCCCTATGACATCAACGACAAAGGATGGACTCGATAGAAGAAACTCCCCCTAAGAATTTGGAGCCTACTTTGTAATTGATCCAAAAATTTTAGTATATACCACTACCCATTTTAATTTAGTCATTTGTATGGAGGAGACACAACTAATATTTGATAATATTATCTATGTGGACTACCAAAAATAGAAATTGAGCATTTTCAGATTTGATATACAAGTTACTATCAACATACCCTCTTTTGAATTCTTGTTGGTGAAGATGTTTCTCCAACCTCGCATACCAGGTTATTAGGTCTTTTTTGAGCACATAAAAATCCTCCTTTACTATGCACACATAATATTTCTTTTATAATAGCATGAACCATTTAGACTCCTCGATATATACTTCATCTTCTAGATACCAGTTCAGAAAGGTCGATTTCTCATCCATTTCATACACTTTGGTACTATTATGTTTGGAAAATAAAGAAACATTATGATTGATTCTAATATCTCTATAGGTACAAAGGTCTGTAAAAATTCCATCCTATCCATATTAGCATACCCTTTGCAAACCAATCTTGGTTTTCTCCTTGTCACAAGGCCTTCGTCATTCGTCTTATTTTTACTGACCCATTTGGTGGATATAATGTTTCTCTCTTTTGGTCTAGGGAGAAGATCCCAAGTATCAATTTTCTCGATCAGTTCCAATTCTTCATTCATTACCTTCACATAGAAGCTTTCCATGCTTTCTTGACTAACGCTTTTTGGCTAAATACAGTTACATCAGTGAAATACTAACACAACTAATATTTTCAAAAAACATCATTCTACTTTGAACTCTAAGCCTATAGTCACCAATAATTTTACATTTTGGGTGTTTTTTCTCCAAATATTTGGAAGGATTTTTTGGCATCTATGTTTTACCTTCCTCATTGCCTCCACCCTCGATTTTTTCTTCTTCTTCGTATGTAAATATAGAGGTTGATTCCTATTGACGAAAGCTGTCATTTCTCAATAAGGCTATGTCCATGCCAGTAGTTCATTTGTTACAATATGAATACAAAATTGAAATCTTATTTTCCTCTTTTTGAATCTCTTGTTACCTTTAATATTGACTAATTACTTAAGAAATTTACAGTCATCAACTCAAGAGTCAAATTTTCTATTCCTTTTATCATTCCTTTTGATATAATACTTTCTCCCAAATACTTTGAAATGGTTCATTTTTTATCCCTTTTCATAACTCATAGGGAGTCTTATCAGTGTTAGGCCTGAGTTCATTCCTATTTACTAAAATAAAATGACTTTTGTTGCTTCTATGCAAAAGGTGTGTGGAACCTCCACTTCATCCATCATTTCTCTAGCCATATTGTGAATCGTTATGTTCTTTCTCTCTACCACTCCACTCAGTTGTGGATTTATCGCTAGTGAGTACTTCCTCCTTATGTCATGATATTTAAAATACCCTTCAAACTTGATTAAGGAGAATTCTCCACCTATTTCTGATATTACCGAATATATCTGTCTCATTTTTAGCCTAAGCTTTAAATATCTTGAAATTTTTCATTTTTTTTTATTTGTCATTCAAAAACATAGTCCAAGTGGCCCATATAAAACCATGAATAAATAAAATATAGTGCATTTCTACCTTTTGTCTATTTTTCATTATAGGGCCAAAAATATCAGTGTGAAATAGTTCCATAGGTCTATTAGAGGTTGAGAATTCCTTTGTCTTGAATTGTGTCCTTGTCTTCTTTCCAAAATAATAACGCTTGGAAATTGAGCTATCTAGATTTGACAATCTTGTCAATCCTATGGTTGCTTCAATTTTTTTAATCTTTGTTACGTTGTTGAATTTTATGTGACAGAGTATTCTATTCCATAAACTTATTTGATTTGTTTTACTCAGGTAGCAACTTACTCTTGAATCACCAAACAACTATACATTGTTGTGAGTGATGACTTCCTTTCCCACAAGTTCCCATTCTCTTCTTTCCATATCTCATAGTATTGAGATCAAAAAGTCACATTATTTCCTTTATCACACATTTTACCTTTATCAAATATTGTGTATAACTAAATCCACATTGAATATATTTTAGGCATTGGTATTCTCATCAAGACTGACTATTTCTAGAAATTTGATACAAATTGCAACTGCTTAAGGATTCTAATTAAAAAACATGAGACGTAATTCTACTGTACTGATTTTCAGAATGGAAATCACAATTTGGAAAAAAATACATAGGCATGCAACAAAAAAAGCACAAGTACATAGTGATTTCTATGGGAACCCAACTCGAAAGAACCCTGCAAGACTCTTTTCATTGATAAATCAAATAGAGAATATATTACAGTTTCTTGTTCGAGGTGTGAGCACAAAATACAAAAGAATAATTTTTGTCTCTGTTGAAAGAGAAACTATGGAAAACACTTAGCCAATTATTTCCTCAGATAGCCTCCTATTTCCTTGTTCAAATACTAAGGAAATTATCTCCTAAAAGATATTAATATCCTCCTATTTTCTCATGCAATTCCCAGGGATTGATATCCACACTTCATGCAAAAATTGTACACTCAAACTAGTATAAGCAACACGAAATAAAATTTTCCAAAAATATAGTATCTCTCCACTTAATAAGTAGAATAGAAATTGAAAATAGAGTAGATGATAGGGAAATGGTTGACCTTTTCCTCATGAAATGAGTTAGGATTTTTTTATTTCTCGTGTTTTGGAAAACTTTTAGAGAAAAAGAAAAAGATAAATAATTCCCATCTAAAATTTTACGTGGAATTCCCTGAAGGTGAAATACATAGAGTTACCCAACAATAAGCATATATAACAGGATTATCAATTTTCTTCATAATCATCCATAATGTATCATATTTTCAATGTATATTTAAGATAACAGGGGGGCATGACTCTTATGTGTTCCCAATATAACACTTACAAATGTGGATACTTTCTTGTGCCTTGCATTGTGGTGTGGTCTAGTCCTTAGAGGTTGTAGTTTAGGCATTAAGGAACATGATCCAGGTGGATATTGGTGTTCACCCACCTATTCCACTTGTCGCCCCACCATTGTTTCATTCAGTTTTTCAGTTTCCTTAATTGTAGCACAAGTTACTATTTTAGTATTTTTTTGGGTCCTAAACTTCCGAAGCTGTTTTGAGGCCCTAAACGACGTTTTTTGGGAGAACCGGGAGCAACATGGGTCCATTGATTGTTGTTGCTCACATCAAAATTTTTAGTCCTCATATTGATATTTATAACAAGGTATGGTGTGCATTAAATGTAGATTGTAAGAAAAAGTTATGTCCTCGGGAAGTTGATGTACCAATTTACCCAAATAGGGCCCATACTGTTGGCGCTTCATCTCCTATGGTTAGGTTTTTGGATGTGTAGGGTTTTCCATTATTTCTCAATAATAAACAGGCCCTCGAGCCTCATCGTAAAATAGTTCATAGACCTATAGACACCACATATCTTCTCATAGATAAGCTAGCAGCACCCTAGCCAGTTTATTTCCATTATGTCTGAAAACAAATTTCAGTTCTTTGATATTAATGAAATGAAGTATTATTTCTACTGCATATTTTTATTTATGGTTATATGTGTATTCTGTTTCATTTCTGCATAAATATGGATTAGTTTTTTCAGACTAGTCTTCTCTTTATCTATCGTTCTTTTGATGCCCCCATGAAGGTTGGGGTAAAAGGAGTTAGGGATCGATCTGGTGGAAATTTTTCAATATCAGCCTCACAAACCCCGAAGGCTTTTCATGGTGGATGAAAAGAAAGAAGAGGGAGTAGGATATCTTATCAAAATATTGCTCAAGGAGGCCCTTAAAAAATGAATGAATGTGATGATGGATAACTTTTCCTAGATCATTCAACGACTGCCCACTGGCGACGCATCTGAATCCGGTAGCCACTTTAGAGGTGCAACTCCTTTTAAGGTACAAGTAAAATTTGACATTCCCATATTTGAGGGTCAAGTATATGCAGACGCCATAGATATATGGTTGAATCTATTAGAAGGATATTTCTCAGTTCATGATTTTTCCGACCAGGAGAATATTATTTTTTCACTCCTCAAACCTACCCCCCATGTCAAGGACTGGTGGGAAACCTACCGTGAGAAAAAGGATGAGGGGGAAACCACTCTATTCTCAGCCATGCCCACTTGGAATTCTTTCCTAGATGCCATCAAGGAACAATATTATCCCATGAGGAGTTATGAGGACATGTACTTACAATGGACTATGCTACGACATCAAAGGGATCAAGATGTGCATGAGCTGACGAATCTATTCCATACCCTCTGCACAAAGTTGTGTATCAATTATTCAGAGAAAAAATTGGTGTTGAAGTATCACATTTGTCTGCATAGATACATTCAGGATGAAATGGATTTCCTTCACATCTCCTCGCTTGCTATGACATACCAGTATGCTGCCAATATTGAGTAGAAATTCAAACCAAAGTAACAAGACTTTGGATCTATGAATAAAAAGCAAGGGAAAGGTCCCCCCAAACTGAAGAAAAAAGGAAAAAGGCAAGGCATGGAGGCCGAAGAAAACGTGTTGAAGCCACAAGTAAAGAGAAACACTATGAAGCCGAAGGAGGACACCAGAAAGTGGTGTGAGTTCCATAAAATTTCCACTCACAACACAAGTGAGTGTCAGGCCTAGCAGTCACCAGTGGCCGAGATGAGGACTTTTGAATCAGATGCATTATGTGACTCTTAGTCAGAACCTGAGAAGGGGAATAAAAAGGGAAGTATATTATTGATGTAGATCCCAATGCCACTGTTGCTACTACGAAGATCCAAAAGGAGGAACCAGATGATCCAAAGGAGGAACATCGTCTCTTCCAATTCCAGATGTGGGTAAAGGGTTCCCCGCTATAGTTCATTATCAACACTGGGAGCCAAAATAACCTCATTCCAGTAGAGGTTGAGAAGCGTTTACGCTTTCCGACCACAACACACCCACATTCGTACACCATCGGGTGGCTTCACCAAGGATGAGATCTCTACATCAGCCACTAGTGTCACGTCCCCTATAGCATCAAGCCCTTCACAGATGAGGTATTATTTGAAATTTCTCCTCTTGATGTTTGTGATGTATTATTAGACCAACCATACTTGTGGAAGCAAAATGCTTTGTATGAGTCCCAGCCTCGTGCTCTTATTATTACTTTGGGCAATAAGTTGTACAGGATACTAGAGGTACCACCACTTATTGCTATCTCTTTGGTTACTCCAAAAAAATGCAATATGCTCGTTTCAAAAACTGGTAATTTTTTTTTTTTTTTCTGATGATCTGCCCTATGGAAAGAAGAAGATTATGGCCACGACCTCTAGATAGGGCTCCTCTACACAAAAAAAAAAATGGAAAAGGTTGTGGAGGAGTACAGGGGTATCATCACCTCACCCATAGGGGTGCCTCTATATTTTGAGGTCAAACACCACATCGATCTAACCCTAGGTGCGTCGCTGCCCAATGGACCGACCTATCAGTGACTTGTTTTGGAGAATGCTAAAATCAAGAGGCAGATTCGGGAGCTGCTACATAAAGTTCACATCCAATCGAGTTCATCGCCTTGTGGCAACCCTATCATCTTGGTGTAGAAGAAGTATGGGACTTGGATACTCTTTATTGACTATCAGGCGACGAGAAATATCACTGTCCAGAATAGGTACCCGATCCCATGGATTGATGACCTTTTGGACAAACTAAAAGGGGTGAAATATTTCAGCAATATTGACTTGAAGTCTGGGTATCACCAAGTACAAATCGAACCCTCCGATGTGTGGAGGATTTCCTTCAAAGCCAAGCAGGGCCTTTTCGAATGGCTTGTCAAGCCTTTCGGGTTGATGAATTCCCCCGCAACCTTCATGAGGTTTATGGAAAACATATTGCAGTCATACACCAACTCATTTTTAGTAGTGTACATGGATAACATCCTAATATTCAGCCAGAATTGTGAATAGAACCTTCACCACATTCAACAGGTCCTCCAAACATTGCGGACACACAAGTTGTGTGCCAATTTGGGGAAGTGCACTTTTGACATTACCTAGGTTCAGTATTTGGGATACATTGTTGATGAACATAGGGTGCATGTGGATCGAACCAAGATCCAAGTCATTCAGGATTGGCCAGCCCTAGCTACTCTAACAGAGCTTCGTATATTTCTGGGTCTTACTAATTTCTACGACAGGTTTGTGTTGGGATTCTCTCATATCACTTGGCCCTTGAGACAATTCACTAAGGGAGGAGCGAAAGAAAATTTATTTTGGTCAGAATCTTAACAAAAGGCATTCATAGAATTGAAACATTGCCTATGCTTTGCCCTGGTGCTCACATTACCAGACTCAACAACCATTTGATATCGATACAAATGTCGTTGAATATGCTATTGGGGCAGTTCTTACTCAATAGGGGCATCCAATGGAATATCACAGTGAGACACTATCAGGCACAGTCCGCAAGTATCCCAATTATGACAAAGAAATGTATTCCATTGTGCAGGCTTGCTAACAATAGAAGAATTACATTTTGGGGAAGGAAACAGTCATCCACAGAGACCACTAACCCTTGAAGTTCATACAGACACAAGGGAAGTTGCAGAACGATCACCATCAAAAGTGGTCTACATATCTGCAATATTTTCATTTGAACATCAAGTACAAGAAGGGCATCACCAATAATGTTGTATACTACCTTGGTCAACCACCATTCTCTACTATTGTGGGCATGAGACTTCTGATTGGCCACTTCTCTACAAGAGCGACCCATAATTCAATCATACATACAAGACACTTTTGGAGGGTACACAGGTTCCAAACTTTCACCTCTAGGATGCATTATTATGTCACCTGGGAAATATTTTTGTTCCTTCAAGCGAGCATCACAAGATGATTGAGGCATACCATTTCAAGTCACTAGGAATTTTTGGGTTGAGAAAATAGTGGCAGTACTGCAGAAGTATTTCTATTGGCTGAACCTTAGACATGATGTCGGGAAGTACATCAGATCCTACCCTGCTTGTGCCATTTCCAAACCGACCACCAAGAAGCAAGTCCTCTATACTTTACTATCTACCCGTAGTCAACCTTGGGAATCCATCTCCATGGATTACATTTTGGGAATTCATTCTACTAAGCATGGAAATGAATGTGTTTTCATGGTTGTCGACAGATTATCAAAGATGTCCATTATGGCAGCCTGTAAGAAGAATATAACAACAGAATCCATTGTTAAACTCTTCTTTGAATGAGTGTGGGTCCACTTTGGGATCGAATTGTCTATCATCTCAGATCTAAACAACATGTTCCTCAACACATTTTGGTCCAGCCTATTAGCCACCTATAATAATTTGTCAAAGCAAACAGGTGGCTAAATTTGTCATCAAGCCTTAAAGTGATAAATTCCCTTGAAAATCTATCATCCCTTAATTCTTATGGTTTTCCAATCCTGGAGACTCATCTTCACTGTTGTTTCCATCTCAAAACCATGCTTATTCACCAAAGAAAGTTGTTCCAAAGGCCTCTAAAACTGCCTATTTTAACTTCCCCCCCCCCCCATTGTCATAAAGCCTTATTTCCATCTTTTAACCTTCCATTTAGCCTCTAAAAGCCTTAAATCCCCTTTAAACCTTCAAAGATTCATTTACAGGTTTAAAAAACCTTTTCTTTTCTCTCTATTGAAAGCCAAAAAAAACCTCAAAAATCCCTTCAAAAAGCCTAAAGTAGTCCTTTAAACATCTGGGTTATTAGTCCCTGGGGCTTAAGATCCCTCTTCCCCCTTCTACACATGACCCATGCTATGACCAAGCACCAAGGCTTCTCCATAATATATTTTTCTGCCAAACCCTCTACATGTTTTCTCTGGTGCAATCCCAATCCTTCACTCATGCAGATCCGACGGTTCTCGCATAACCCGGCCGCTATCTTGCCGTTCGCTCCGTGACAAAGAAGAACATATCATCGCATGGCCCACTAGTTTCTCCACCCTCACAACATTTCCACTTATCGCATGCAACCCACATCGTCTGATCAACACCGCACGATCTGACGGTTGCAGCTCCATTTCACAAAATCTTTATGCCAGAGGATTAGCGTCCCAAAATTTTGCGAAATGGGTGGTTTTGAGAATCCACCTGTCATCTAGTGGATGGAATCGCATTCCATCTGCTCAAAACCACCTCTCCCCATTTCATTATGTGAAAACCATTCCTGGTTTTCCGCCATACTGCTACCCTCCGCAATGTTGCTCCCGATTTAATCCTAATCGTCGATCTCTAAGATTACATGCTTCATGTTATATTGTGATGTCATTCATTTTCCTTTCATTTCTCTCCCAAAATTCTCATTGAGAGATCTCCACCGTAGATCACCCTGATCTAATAGTCCATGTCCCTCATCGCACCCACACCTCCATTGGACCTAGTTAGCTGCTCTTCCAGAGTTTTCTTCCTTATTTTCTGTTGCAATCACCATCCACGCTACTCCTCACCCTCCAGCTAATCCTTCTGTAAGTAGTCTAACCTAGTTCGCAATATTTCCTAACATGTTTGCGCTATGTTTCAAGTTTAATGGTGGTCCTCCCTGGCTTGCCCCATAGTCATGAAAGATGAAAAAAAAACTCAGGGTGACGACCCTGTGGCATAAGTAAATACAAAAGGGGCCAGCGGGGATATGTTTCGTGTCTCAAAAAATGGATCATGACCATTGTTCACACGACCAAAACCCCCCTGACATCAAAATCGCCACTGCAGGAATCAGATTCAAAGATCAAAGGAATCAATGCAGTACATTAAATATTTGATACCTAATCCATAGCTACAAACATAGGTGCAATTCATAGACCATAAAGAATATCAAGGAAGCTTAATAAAGCTTAAAACATAGGTTAAATAAAAATCATTGATCACAGTAGTGAAGAGGATATATCAGTAGAACATTCCTTTTAGTGAAGAAAGGACCAAATTCCTTCTACCCATTCTCTATTCTTCATCGAGCCTAGAGTAGCTACTATTCTAAAAAAGAGTCCTAAGAACTGTCAATGCATTAGTTAAAAAGTATGGAAGACCTGAAAGCCATTTTTCTGCCTTAATTTTCACAGAGGATAAAACAAAGTACTGCAGTCAGGAAAGTATTTCATAGTACTCCTGATTCATCTAAAGGGTACACACAGTTAATGTAAACCATTAAGCAGAGTGGGCATTCGAATAATTCTTCTCCTTTGTCTTAATGAATCATTTAAATCCTACCTACCACTACTATCACTCATTTTACCTATAAGAACCCATGAAAAATGTGGGTTTTGGGTTGGATGTTATTGAATTGTAAGTTGTTTCTGAGTTAGAGTTATGAGTAGTCGTGTGTAAATAGGCCGGGAGATGGTTACTGGATTGTATCAAGCTATTGGACAAGAACGTATGTGACTGGTTTTTCTCTGCTAATATCACAAGCATGTTCATCAGATGCTGATATAAGTCATTGGTGATGTTTTTCCTCCTCTGTTATCGTTTTCTCACTGTGTTACATTATGTTTCATTTTCTCTGATAAGAAACAATAAATTTCTCTTAGGATATACTGTTGTGAGTCTCGTAATGCTTCCTGCACATTATTTTCTTTATGTTTTCTACTATTAGTGTATCTCAAAAAAAAATTCAATACAATTTCACGAGTTGAAGAGTTGGTTTGCCCATGCTTGTTGATGCATGAATTTAGAGTTTTTTTCTTAGAGGTTCTTATCTGTTTCAACTGAAAGAATAGGAAAAATAGGAGATTTAGTGATTAGCCCTGTCGCCTAATTTTTCCCTTTCTAATAGTTAAATTTCTAAGATCCCTTCGAATTGAGTGTCAAAAGCGGAGAAGGTTAAAGGTCTTTCTCTGATCTTAGATCTCACTTTGTGTTTAAACTTAAGTTTTTTCTACTATCTGAAAGTAGTCAGGAGGACTGCTGGATTTTTGTCTTTGAAGTTAGCCTCCTCAAGAGTACTGAACATAGTGGTATAAGGTGTGCCATGTCCCTTGGCTTACCTTGAAGTTGTCACCTTGAAAGGATTTTCTTGTTATTCCCATTTGCTTCCTTATTGTTTCATACCATGCAATCATCTTAAGATATCCTCTGATATAGATGACTAGCCCTTTGAAAGCCTTGGATATCTCAATTGCAAGTAAACCCTTTTATGACCCCATTGCCCAATGGACTTGTATTGTCTTCGAATTATCTTCCCATTGTCGAAACCCTTCACTACGTATTCATTTACATTTCATTAAACTCTCCTTTAAAAGTGTCCCAACCAAAAAATCAGAAAAAAACCTCACACTCTATAACTAGCCTAGCACCTTGAAGCAAACCTTGAAAGTTATACATTTCTTCACCTTTATAGAGAGATCCCTATCTGGATCCAAGAGGGCTAGATCCTGAGATCTGAAAGTGGTTTGATGTTTTCTTGTCATTTGGTATTTCCAAATCTACCAAATCACAAGAACCCCAACATAATGGTGAGTCCGCTGGGGAATATTGAGTAGATAATACCTAATACACTCTTGGGACCTCAAAAATTCCCTTGATTCAAGAGCTCAAGAAGACCAATTAGCCTTGCTTTGGTAAAAATTGCTGATGGTGGACACCAGCCTACTTAAAACATTTAAAACCCTCCACCTGGCGACTCCACAGTACCTAAATGACCAAAATACTCCACTGGTGATCAGTAGGCCTGTTGATTATCTTTGTTTTCACAATACTCCACTGGGAGACTAGTTTCATCACAACATCATCCATATTAAAGGAAAATATGAGTATCATTTTTCTTTGATTAAGTTTTTTTGCTCCTAAAGATTGTCATATTTTATTGGGGTTATTCTTGGGAAGTTTGGCCTAATCCTGGCTTCAAGAAGCATCTATACTAGAGCCTATCCTAACCATGATCCCCCTGAGGTAGTTGATAATCCAGAGAGCCTTCTTTGGAAGTCTCCTAAAACCAGTGTTTCAACCATTGTCAAAAAAATTACAGGAGCTAATTCTACACTTGAAAACTTTTCGGCTCTTACAGATACTCTAGGTGACTTAGCCTCTCAAAGAAATTTTCCAAGAACTAGGTCACTGAATGGTATTGACCAAACAGATTTCGGGCCACAAGTTTCATTACACCATAGTTGCCAAAATACTGACATCAGAGAAAAACCTCCATCAACACCACCTGATATACATATAATTCATTATTTTTGGTTTTCTCACCCTAGACTCACTCATCAATCTTCTGCTATCCCAAACATTTCTGCCACCTATACATCTGTCATCCATACTAATCCACTCCATCATCTCCCACCTGTTATTAATCTGTTGAACCCTTAGTTAAATTGAGAGGGGGGGGGTGAATCAGTTTAACACATTCATGGAATTTTAAAAACTTTCCTTTAAACTTATTTACACCTTGATTTCATGATCAACTTATCACATAATGTAACAAGAATCTTAATATGTGAACAACAAGTATTAAGAAGATTAGATAAACCATATCAAAACATAAATATCATGCACATAGAGAATAGATATAAGTGAAAACCCAAAAAGGGAGAAAACCACATCTTATTATTATTGTGATGCAAAGGCAAGCTCCAACTCCCTCTCACCACTGGTTTTCTATAGGCTTCTACCTACAGGAGGCTACAACCTCAATTCTGCAAGCTAAAAATTTCAAGGAAGCTACAACTCCCATATATTTTCTAGAGGCTACAACCTACAGGAGGCTCCTACCTTAGCTAGCTACAACTGACATCTATCAAGCTACAAGTTGATATGGAAGCACCAACTTCCTCACTCTTTAAAAAAAAAACACATGCTAATTTACCTAGATATCTGTTCTGTTCTATTCCTTCTTCACTGCTGTCCACCAGCCTTCATATCTGCCTTATATCATCTCTTAATCTTCAAAGCTTCTCTATCTTCTCCTCCTTCTTCTTACCCTCTCTACCACATTTCTCCATTCTCTAACCTCTTTATGCATATCTTATGTGACATAATTTATAGAGTTCACATCATGACTGTTTGTATTCCATAGGGAATTTTAAGTGAATATGTATGACTCTTTGCCTTCCACCTTCTCATTTTCATTCCTAGCACATTCAGAAAAATATAACAATATGTATACATTTCAATATTACAGTGGGGTATTTATTTGCCTATGGATACTTTCCTTTGCATCACAAATAATATAAAATTAATTAAAACATCTACATTTACATTTGCAACAGATATATCTCATTCAACCCTTTCAGTTCTTGGTTCACTGTGTGTTTGTTTTTTCTGCTGCTATAGTGTAACAGTTATGCATACTCTCCTACTTTATATGCATGTACCCTTGCTTTTTTCCCCAAATATGGTAGTTTAAATTAATGCTGAATCTTTTCCATCAAAGATTAAAATCTCTGTTATAAATCAATAATGCAATTTCATTTAACTGGAAATTCTCAAATTAGCAAACTCAATTTCGGAAGCCCACCTTTAATACACTATGAAAAAAAAATCAACACAATTTCAACCCAGAAAATCTAATTTGGAAGTAGCTCTTCATCTTATGCACTATGGTCAAAAATCCACTTTATGAATTTGAAATTAATATTTCAAACTTTGGTTACAAACCATTCCATATACCTTTGAAGTGGAAGAGCAATATCCCAGATGCATGTTATTTGGCTCATTCAACATTTAAATGGCCCTTAATTCAATGTTTAGGACCCAATTAAATAACTTAAGATTGTACCCAAACCTGGAAAATTCTAAAAATATGCGGAAGCTTTCTTCAGAAACTATGGCCAAAACCAAAATCAAAACCCATTTATATTTATTCGAATATTACAAATGAAGCCATATTATAGGTGTCTACATATAACTCGGGTTTTATAAATCTTTACTCTCCATTCATATTAGAGTTTGATGCGTATCCAACCATCAAAAAACATTAAAAGCCTTCAACCTTTTGGATCAAAACCCAATGCCGACTATATTAAAGTTCTGAGTCCCACAATTTTCCTTTGTATTATTGGCTATGCAAATTTGCTTATCATCCAATGGTCTAGCTGCTCTCATGCTCCAACGATACTTTGGGCGCACATCCGAGGGCTATCGTGTGGAAATGGCTTACAAACTTTAACCCTCAACTTCACATGATAATTTCGGGCTCACACCCTCATTATCCATGGAAAAGATCTGACGGTCAACAACTTCTCACGTTCCAAGATTAAATTGAACGTTCATCTGATGATCATCACACAGTTTAAATTTTTAGTCTTTAACAGTCAGAAATCACGGGATAAAAGTGGGTACCAACATTAACTTACCTTTCACATCTAATGGCTGAATATTGATCACATTGTTTCTCCCCAATCCAACGATAATCACGTAACCACAATGCACGTGTTTTAATTCTCAGAAATTATGCGATAAAAGTGGTTTTAAACATACCACTTATGCCACACGTCGTTTGAATAATGATATCATGTTTCTTTTGGCGAATCCACTTACCACTTTAAGAGTCGTGCGATCCCATTTGTGGGTTTTCGGAAACCACCTTTACTGATCACGGTTTCATTACTTTCTTCTCAAGGTTCCTCTTCAAAACAATTCTGTTAACTTGAGTTTTTGAATATGATTCAATGCATGAATTCACTTCTAATTCTTCAACGTGGTCTTTAATATTCCACGTCATTGCTTTCTTTCCCGCACAGACCATAGTCTATGCGACCACAGCAAAAGCGCCCACTCTGTCTTCATTTTAAATTTCGAATGGATTTCGAAAGGTCTAGAATAGGAGTTCATTGAACTATCTTTGATTCTCGATACAGATTTCAACTCCATCATTTTCTAATCTTCCTACTGCAACATTATTACCATTTAGAACCACTCACCTAGCATTTCTTCATCGCAATTAATCACTCTTACTCATTATCTGTGGTTCAAACCCATCGACCTCAACACAGTAAAACCATGAATGTGAATTCAAGACCTCACTTTGTTTATACAAAGGACTTCTCTTGGACTTCATACATGGAAATGTTACCAAAGTTATATCCTTTTTACGATAGACTCATTCATCTATCACTAAACACATGGAGTTTCGATTCAATAGCATCAATTTGAACTTATTAATTCTAGAATCAAACTTTACCACACAACCCCAGCATATTCGAACTACTCATGAACCAAACATTGACCTTAACCCTTAACATAGAGGTTATCACACATTGTTCATAAAATTCTGCCTGCCTTCAGCCGGATCTCCAAAATCAATGGCCCTTTCAATTTCCTGTAGGCTAATAGGAACAAACCCTATTTCCTAAAACTACTCTAACTCTGCCTCTCTGGCTTTCCAGGTCTCTCCTTCTTCCTGGTGTCTGAGCTACCTCTTTTTGCTGCCCTCACTGCCTCTACTCCTTGTCTGTCTCCTTTTCCTTATTGCTGGCTCTTCTTTGTGATAGTTCAGGTGCAACTCATTTCTTCTCCTTTTCCATCAATGATAATATTTCCAACAATCTCCCCCTTTGGCATTGACAACAATACTTAATACTCTTCATTTTCTTTCTTTTCCTCCCCCTTTGACATCAATGGAAAAGGGTCGCACATTTCCTAGTGTGGTTTCAAAATCTTGTCCATAATACTCTAATCTTGAGGACCTATTCCATGCATTGCTCACTAGCTCTAGCTCTTTTGTGACAACATTTATTGACTGATCTCCCCTTGGAATGATGCTTTCTTTTCTGATCTCCCCCTAGAATGATGCTTTCTTTTCATGTCAGAGAGTAACATCTGCAGACACTACCCATAGTTTGTCTCTTAGATATTCGAATGGTTCTTTAGCAAGAGGTTTTGTGAATATGTCTTTTGTTTGTTCCTTTGTTGGTACATATTCTAACTTCACTACTTTTTGTGCTACTTGTTCTCTGAGGAAATGGTACTTAATTGGGATGTGCTTTGTTTTTTAATGAAATACAGGATTTTTTGATATACTTATTGCACTTGTATTGTCACATTTGATTGAAATGGGATCATCCATGCTTACCTTCATGTCTTGGAGAGTTTGTTTCATCCACATTACTTGTGTGCAACATGCTGCTGCTGCTAGGTATTCCTCTTCTGTTGTAGATAGAGAGATGGAAGTTTGCTTCTTTCTTAGCCATGACACCAGAATTTTTCCCAAATAAAATTCACCTCCACTTGTGCTTTTCCTGTCATCCATGCAACTGGCGCAATATGCATCTGTATATGCTGTCAAAGTGAAGCTTTTGATTTTTGGATACCATAGCCCATAATGTGCAGTTCCTTGTAGATATCTGAATATTCTCTTGATTTCTAGTAAGTGATTTTGTTTTGGAGCTGCTTGATATCTTGCCACAAGTCCTACTACCAACACAATGTCTGGTCTAGAGGCAGTTAGGTATAACATACTTCCTACCATGGATCTATAAAGTTTTTTATCTAAATTTGTTGATCCATCATTAGCACATAGTTTGCATCCAGCAATCATGGGGGTTGACACAAGTTTTCAATATTCCATTTGAAACCTTTTCAACATCTCTATTAAGTATTTTTCTTGTGAGATGAATGTTCCTGTGTTCTTTTGTTGAATTTGAAGTCCTAAATAGAAGGTGAGTTCTGCACTCATAGACATCTCAAATTATGATTTCATTTCTTTAGCAAATTATTTTGTTAACTTCTCTTTGTTGCTACCAAACATGATGTCATCTCTACATACACTACTACAATTAAGAGTTCATTTTCATTAGCCTTTATGTATAAATTGTTGTCTACTCCTCGTTTCTTGAACCCTTTTTTTTGCAAGTATTTTTCCAGCCTTGAATACCATGCTCGAGGAGCTTGTTTCAGACCATATAAGGCTTTCTTTAATCTGCACACATAGTCATGTTTATCCATTAATGAGAATCCTTTAGGTTGTTCCATGTAGACTTCTTCCTCTAGATCTCCGTTCAGGAAGGCAGACTTCACATCCATTTGATATACCTTGAAATCATGATAACATGCAAAGGCCAAAAACATTCTGATTGCTTCCATTCTGGCTACAGGGGCAAAGGTTTCGTCATAATCAAAACCTTCAATTTGTGAATATCCCTTGGATACAAGTCTAGCTTTATTTCTGATTACCTGCCCTTGTTCATTCATCTTATTCTTGAATATCCATTTTGTGCCAATGACATTTTTCCCAGTGGGTCTTGGAATTAATTCCCAGGTATTGTTATTCTCAATTTGGTCCAGTTCTTCATTCATAGCATTTACCCAATATTTGTATTTGTTGGCTTCTTCAAACTTCTTTGGCTCTATTTTTGATAGCATGGCTAGGTATACTTCTTCTGTATATTCAGCTAACTGTCTTCTAGTCTAGACTCCAACACTCTTGTTCCCAATGATTTGATCTTCTGGATGATTATTTTGAGTGTGTCTTGAGGGACCTTTTGAGTTTAATTTATTATATTCTGTTGTCTTTCTTAGTTCATCATTATCTTGGTTCTCTTCTTCATGATCTTCTAGAGGATTGCTGCATCTTGTACTTCTTGTTCTATTTGGTAGATCTTCATAAAATATTGCATCAATGCTTTTCACAATTTTGTGTAGTGTTTTTTTGTAGCACCTGTAACCCTTACTCTTGGATGCATAACCTAAAAATATTCCTTCATCAGCTCTTGCATCAAACTTCCCCAGTTTTTCATCATTGATTTTTATGAAAAACTTGCTTCCAAAGACTCTAAAGTGCTTGATTGATGTCGGTTTACCATGCCATAATTCGTAAGGAGTCTTGTCACAGTTTGGTCTTAAATGAGCTTTGTTAAGAATGTGAACAACTGTGTGTACTGCTTCTGCCCAAAAGGTTTTGGGAATGTTACTTTCTTACATCATTTCTCTGGAAATCTGTTGTACTGACCTATTTTGACTCTCTTCCACTCCATTCTGTTGGGGTGTGCCTGCAATTGTAAACTGTCTTTTATCCCAAGCTCATTGCATAGGTATGCAAAATCATAGTATGTGAATTCACCTCCTCTGTCTGATCTGATGCACTTTATATTGCATCCTTTTTTATTTTCTGCCAATGCCTTGAATGTCTTGAATTTCTCAAGTGCTTCAGATTTATATTTGAGAAATGCTACCCACGTCATTCTGGAAAAATCATCTATTATTAGCATGAAATAATATTCTCCACTTGGTGCTTTAGTTCTTGAATGTCCACACAGGTCCATGTGAACAAGCTGAAGAGGTCTACTTGTAGACAGTTTCTCTTTGGTCTTGAAAGATGTGCGGGTCTGCTTACCTAGTTGGCAGGATTTAGATATGGTATTTGAAGGCTTCTTTATGACTAGCATATCTCTAATTGCATTCTTCTTTCTTAGACTTATGATGTGGTCAAATTTTAGGTGTCCCAATATTCTATGCCATAACCATGATTCATCAAGTTTTCTTAGGTGACATGATTCTTCCTCTTCTTTCACTATATAGACATTACTTTCTATTCGAGCACCTTTGATCAAGGACTTTCCGGTGGTGTTTGATCTTACTTCACAATCTTGGGCTCTAAAAATGACTTCACATCCTTTATCACACATTTGAATGACACTTAGTAGATTTTCTTTCAGCCCATCCACCAAGAGTACATCTTGGGCCTTTCCTCTTCCATTATCCAGACTGACTGAGCCTTTTCCTTTAATTTTCCCTGCTTTATCATTGCCTAATTTTACATTCCCATATTTATTTTCATCAAAGGTTACAAACTTGCTTCGATCTCCAGTTATATGCTTTGAGCACCCACTGTCCAAATACCATTGGTTTTTCCTGATCTTGAGATATTAGAGACAAGTCACACTTATTCAACTTCATTTTCCACTGCATGCATCCCTTTGTTTGGTACCTTTCCTGAGATGATGAACCACATTCTCTGAGAGGACATTTGTTACACTTGTACCCAACTTGATAATAGTCACAACATTTGATTATTTTTCTGAATGAATTATTTACATGAGTGAATTCTCCATTTTTCATCCATCTCCTTGAGTTTCCATACATCAGACTTTTTCCATTCATTCTGCACTCCTTGGCTTTATGGCCGAACTCCTTACAAAAAAAACAATACCCATAAAAACATTTAGCATACCTGATGAAGGTTTGTCTTCTCCATTTGTTTGCTTGAGGTAGTATTTTCGCTTTTTGCATCCTTTGCTAGTTGGAATCGATTCTCCTTTTATGATAGTATGTAGCAATATGTACTAGTTTGTGGCAGGCATAACAAGTGGAATTTTTCATAGGGGGGAAGAATCTCCTTTGATAGCTTCCAAATTTGATATATTCAGGAGTATATGAGCCCTTTTCAGTTGACTGTTTGTTAATTCCATTCTTTGTCATTTGAGGTTCCTTCTTGTTTCTGTTTACTTCATTACAAACTTCTACTTCTGTAGGAACCTTCTGAGCTTCTTCATTATCCTTAACAAATTTTACAAAAATGATATTCTTGTTATCTTTTTCTTTGACTTTACTTGTTTCTCCTTCATAACCTATCCCAGTTTTTATCAGAGAAGATCTTTGAGCATCTAGTATTTTATTCAACTTATCAGAGCTTGTCATTTGAGGAGTGCTTATTGACAATTTCCTTTGGGTGTTTTCTAATTTCTTCCTCAAGCATACTACTTCTTCTTCTAATTTCTCTTGCTTCTGAATTTTATCCTCAATTTTCTTAAGTAGAGTGTCTTCTACCTTCTCGGCTTCTTCAAGCTCTACTTTCAACTGAATGAGGTTTTCTAAATTTTGTTCTTCTCTTACATATTTGAGGAGAATGTCTTTCTGTTTTTTGCACTTTAGTTTAAATCTGTCTATTTCCTCCAGGGCACTTCTTAGCTCCCCCTCAAGATCAAATTCACCTTCTTCCTCATCTTCTAGAAGGAATCCTTAAATCTCTTCCTTGGCCATAAATACAAATTCAGAGGTTCCTTCTTCATTTGAGGTTTCATCTCAGTTTTCAAATGCACTGCTATCTTACTGAGCATAAAATCATTTTCTCCTGTATCTATTCCCTTTCTTCCAGCTCTTTGATATGGTTTTCTCTATCTCTTGGGTCTGATTCTTTGTCTTCTTATGAGGACACTTAGATGCGTAGTGTCCAAATATTCCATATTTAAAGCATTTAAATGGAATTTTACCTTTATACTTTCCTTAGCCTGTATCGAATCTTCTGACAAATTTGGCCTCTTCTTCATCAGATCAAGAGCACGTATCTTATTTTTCTTCTATTTTCTTCTCTGTCTTAAAGGCTGCCTCCCTTACATTTGACTGCCTCTGTGGCAGTCTCATCTGATAGGCTATTAAGTTTCCAAGTAATTGGTTCATGGTCAGAGTTTCCCAATCAGTTGTTTCTTCTATGGCAGAAACCACGGGGTTAAAGCTGGATGGTAAAGATCTTAGAATCCTTTGAACAATTACACATTCTTTTATGGTTTCTCCTAGATCTTTCATGTTATTCACAATTTCTACAACCCTTAAGAAGAAGCTGGCAATTTCTTCATCATCATTCATTTTTATATTTTCAAATTGACCTCTATAGACTTGTAGTTTGGCTATCTTCACCTTTTTGTCTCCCTCATGGATGCTTTCTAGTGTATCCCATATTTCTTTGCCAGTCTTGTTGTGCATTAATTTCATACATTCTGCCTCACATAGTCCACTGAAGAGAGGATACATGGCTTTTGAATTCGCTACAAAATCTAGTTTGGCGTATTTCTCTGAGTTAGACTCCTTTGGGGCATATCCCAATTCCACAGTAGCCCAAACTTCTATTCCTAGAGACATTATGTACGTCCTCATTCGTATTTTCTAGAAGGAATAATTTTTACTAGTGAACAAAGGGGCTTTATTTTTTGAGCATGTTTCTACATTAGCCATCCTATGGACCTAGGATCTCCTTCTAGTTGTTAAACTGATACAGAAGGAACCTACTCTAATACAAATTGTTGAACCCTTAGTTAAAATGAGAGGGGGGGGTGAATCAGTTTAACACATTCATGGACTTTTAAAAAATTTCCTTTAAACTTATTTACCACTTCTTTTCATGATTAACAACAATCTTAATATGTGAGCAGCAAGTATTAAGTAGATTAGATAAACCATATCAACACATAAACATCATGCACATAGACAACAGATATAAGTGGAAACCCAAAAAGGGAGAAAACCACATCTTATTATTTTTATGATGCAAAGGCAAGCTCAAACTCCCTCTCACCACTAATTTTCTATAGGTTCCTACTTACAGGAGGCTACAACCTCAATTCTGCAAGCTACAACTTGCAAGGAAGCTCCAACTCCCATCTATTTTCTGCAGGCTACAACCTACAGGAGGCTCCTACCTTATCCAGCTACAACTAACATCTATTAAGCTAGAACTTGATATGGAAGCACCAAATTCCTCACTCTTTAAAAAAAACCACATGTTTATTTACCTGGATATATACTCTATTCTGTTCCTTCTTCACTACTGTGCACCAGCCTTCATATCTGCCTTATATCATCTCTGAATCTTCACAACTTCTCTATTTTCTCCTCCTTCTTCTTACCCTCTCTGCCTCATTTCTCCATTCTCTAACCTCTTTATGCATATCATATGTGACATCATTTATAGAGTTCACCTCATGACTGTTTGTATTCCACAGGGAATTCAAAGTGAATATGTATGACTCTTTTCCTTCCACCTTCTCATTTTCTTGCTTAGCACATTCAGAAAAATATAACAATATGTATACATTTCCATATTACAGTGGGGTATTTATTTTCCTATAGAGACTTTCCTTTGCATCACAAACAATATAAAATTAATTAAAAATTTTACATTTACATTTGCAACATATATATCTCATTCAACCCTTTTAGTTCTTGGTTCACTGTGTGTTTTTATTTTCTGCTGTTGTAGTGTAATAGTTCTGCATACTCTCCTACTTTCTATGCATGTAACCCTACATTTTTCCTCAAATCGGTAGTTTAAATTAATGTTGGAGATTTTCCATCAAAGATTAAAATCTCTGTTATAACTCAATAATGCAATTTAATTTAATTGGAAATGCTCAAACTGGAAAACACAGTTTTGAAAGCCCACCTTTAATACACTATGAAAAGCAATCAACACAGTTTCAACCCAAAAACTCTAATGTGGAAGTAGCTCTTCATCTTATGTGCTATGGTCAAAATTCCACTTTATGAATTTGAAATTAATATTTCAAAATTTGGTTACAAACTGTTCCATATACCTTTGAAGTGGAAGCGCAATATCCCAGCTGGATGTTATTTGGCTCATTCAACATTCAAATGGCCCTTCATTCAATGTTTAGGACCCAATTAAATAACTTAGGATTGTACCCAAACCTAGAAAATTCTAAAAATATGCGGAAGCTTTCTTCAGAACCTATGGCTAAAACCATAATCAAAACACATTTATATTTATTCGAATTAATATTCGAATATTATGAATGAAGCCATATTATATGTGTCGACATATAAATCAGGTTTTATAAATATTTACTCTCCATTCATATTATATTTTGATGCATATCCAACCATCAACAAATATTAAAAGCCTTCGATCTTTTGGATCAAAACCCAATGCCAACTATATTAAAGTTCTGGGTCCCACAATTTTCCTTTGTATTATCGGCTATGAAACTTTTCTTATCATATAACGGTCTAGCTACTCTCACGCTCCAATGATACCTTGGGCGCACATCCAAGGGCTATCATGCAGCGATGGCTTACAAAATTTAACCCTCAACTTTACCTGATAATTTCGGGCCCACACCCTCATTATCCATCGTGGAGATCTAATGGTCAATAGTTTCTCACGTTCCAAGATTCAATTGAACATTCATCAGAGGATCATTGCGCAGTTTAAAATTTCGATCTTTAACAGTCAGAAATTGCGCGATAAAAGTGGGTCCCAACATTAACTTACTTTTCACATCCAACGACTGAATATTGATCGCACTTTTTCTCCCCAATCCAACGATAATCGTGTAACCAAAATGCACGGGTTTTGATTCTAAAAAATTACGTGATAAAGTGGTTTTAAACTTACCACGTATGCCACACATCCTTCGAATAATGATATCGCATTTTTTTTGGATAATCCACTTACCAATTTAAGAGTCGTGTGATCCCATTTGTGGGTTTTCAGAAACCACCTTTACTTCTCACGATTCCATTACTTTCTTCTCAAGGTTCCACTTCAAAAAAATTTTGTTAACTTGAGTTTCTAAATATGATTCAATGCGCAAATTAACTTGTAATTCTTCAACGTGGTCTTCAATATTCCACGTAATTGCTTTATTTCCTACACAGACCATAGTCTATGCAACCACAGCAAAAGCACCCACTCTGTCTTCATTTAAAAATTTGAACGGATTTCAAAACGTCTAGAACAGGGGTTTGTAGACCTATCTTTGATTCTCAATACATGATTTCAACTCCATCGTTTGCTAATCTTCCTACTGCAACATTATGACCATTTTGAACCACTCACCCAAATTTTCTTCATCACAATTAATCACTCTTACTCATTATCTGTGGTTCATACCCATCGACCTCAACACAGTAAAACCCTAAATGTGAATTCAAGACCTCACTCTTTTTATATAGATAACTTCTCTTCGACTTCATACATGGAAATGTTACCAAGGTTGTGTCCTTTTTAAGATAGACTCATTCATGTATCACTAAACACATGGATTTTTGATTCAATAGCATCGATTTGAACTTATTCATTCTAGAATCAAACTTTACCACACAACCCCAGCATATTCAAACTACTCATGAATCAAACATTGGCATTAACCCTTAACACAAAGGTTATCACGCACTGTTCATAAAATTCTACCTACCTTCGGCCATATCTTAAAAATCAATGGCCCTTTCAATTTCCCGTAGGCTTACAGGAACAAAAACTATTTCCTAAAAATACTCTAACTCTACCTCTCCAGCTTTCAAGGTCTCTGCTTCTTCCCGGTGTCTGAGCTGCCTCTTTTTCCTATCCTCGCTGCCTCTGCTCCTTGTCTGTCTCCTTTGCCTTATTGCTGGTTCTTCTTTGTGATAGTTTAGGTGCAACTCCTTTCTTCTCCTTTGCCATCAATGACAATGTTTCCAACATAATCCTCCTTTACCTCCAAAAAATCCTACCATGGCAATGTGGTGTGACCCTCTATTCCTTCTGGCTCAACTAGCTACTTTGCCCCAAGGATATCAGACCTCTATTCCATTATATGAAGCCATGAGCTCAATCACTACCTCACAATACATAGATAAAATGACTGACTACTATGATTGAAATGAGATAGCTGATGAGACCATTAAGCTTAGGCTGTTTTCCGAAAGTCTTGGGGGAGAAGTTAGGAAATGGTTTAAAAATCTAGCTCCACATAGCATCCATGACCTCCGTGCCTTTCATCAATTATTTCTGAACAAATGGGAAGTTAGGAATAACCCTCTCCAAACCATTTCTGAATATGAGAACATTAAGAGAAATGTAGGAGAAGGGGTGCAAGAATATTGCGCTAGGTACAATAGTATTTACAATGCTTTACTAGCCCACATGAAACCTCCTCAAGGGTTAGCCCTCATGAATTTCCCTGATGGATTTGATCCTTATATGACCTATCAACTAAGGGAAAGAGACTATAACACATTAGGGGATATGTAGAAAGTGGCAGTGAGTGTGGAGGAAAACTTAATTTCCAAAAGAGCTAGGATGAGGGCTGAAAAGAAGGTAACCTATAGGGAAGACACCACACCTTTTACATCCGATTCAAAATTAGATCATCTAGCCAAAAACATGGATAGGCTATAAATAATGATGGATAAAATAGCGATCCAAGCCAATAGTTAGAATAGAAATCAATTTCAAAACCAGAACCAGAACTTCAGGAAAAACACTCCTCCCAATAGGCAAAGGGATTATGACCAGAAAATCGTACCTCCATTCCAAGAAAATATCCTTGATGAGAATGAGGGAATAATAGAAGAATTAGAGGGAACAAATATTAACATGTTGGGAGGAGGTAATGAAGATCTTACCTTTTTCACAGAAGACAACCAAGCCTTATTCACACATTGTGAAGATGAAGGGTTAGAATATGAGGAATATAGATTAGGATTCGAAAATTCCATCATGCAGGTCCATGAACAATATGAACTCAGAAGCAAAAAGAACCTATAAACTCCCAAGCCAAAAACCTCTGATATCACTATCAAGAAAAGGCCTGAAAAGACTCCCAAAGAGACAACTGAAAATAACAAAACAACAGTTGAAGGTTCTAAAAACACCAAGGTAAGAACACCCAAGCCATTGACAAACCAAGCCAAGAAATCAGTAGCACTAGAATTACATCTAATTTTTCTGATAAAACAGTTTCAAATAATGTACATAGTGAGAATCAACAAGATAATTTTTCCAATAAAGTAGTGACCAACAAAACAGATCTGAACCTGTCAAAGAGTTAGTTTTCTTTCAATTTGGAAAGCGAGATTGCTATAAATCAAAATTTCTATTCCTCTCACTGAGTTGGTCACCCAAGATGCATATAAATGTCAAATATTGAAAGCTTTGAACTTAAGAGAAAACAACGACTCTATCAACTTAAATGATGATCAATCAACTCTTTTGTTTGGCCCAAAAATTGAAGGGAAATTCCAGGAAGGAGTAGTGCCTCCTTTCTATGTCAGTCTAAATATCCATGAAAAAATCCTACACAATGCTATGCATGACTCAGGGGCTTCACATAATCTTATGCCATAAGTGATCATGGACAGATTAGGCCTAGAGATAACTAGACCATATAATGATTTATATTCTTTTGACTCTAGCAGAGTAAAATGCTTAGGCTTGATCAAAGACCTCTGTGTAAATTTGACCCAAATCCCAGCCAAGTGCATAGTGATGGATGTTGTAGTAGTTTATGTACCTCCCAAGTATGGCATGTTGTTTTCAAGGTCATGGGGTGCTAAGCTGTAGGGTAAAATGCAAATGGACATGACATATGCCACTATCCCTATTTTTAGCCAACCTCGAAGACTTTATAGGGAAGCACACATGAATTTCATGGTGATGAGCCCAGAGAAGCTAGAGAATTCCCCTGTTTACTCTGTCCATACAGAACTAGACTATTTTATCTTTTACAATGATGATTCTACCAATGATCAAGAGCTGGAAGATAAAAATTTAAGCATAAGAATAGAATAAACAAATCCAAACATAATGAAAACTCTTGAAATAGAGGAAAAAGAGGGAGAAGATCTTGAAAGGTCTTTTGAGTTACAAAATCAGAATGATCAAAACCAAGACTGTAGAGAGAAAATTACCTATCAGCATGCTGACCTCAGAAAAAAAGATGACATTAAGGATGAAATTGATAGCAGATCTATAAATAATCCTTTATGGAGCATGAGCTTCAATGGGTCTTGCACTAAAAGGAGTGCAGGAGCAGGGGTTTGGTTGCACAATATTGAAAACAATCATGCTGAAAGTCATGCTTTCAAGTTAAATTTCAAATGTACAAAAAAAATAGCAGAGTATGAAGCACTCCTCTTCAGATTACATCTATTGAAAAAACTAGGAGCCAAGAGGATATTTGTACATGGAGACTCGAAACTAGTCATCAAACAAATGAATGGATAATACACCGCCAAAAATCCTAGATTAAGGGCATATAGAAATGATGCCATGAACCTTTTGAAAACATTTGTAGAATATGAGCTGGTTTTTGTCCCAAGAAGTTAAAACATACTTGCCAACGTTTTGGCTTGTGCTTCTAGTTCATGTCAGAGACTACTTAGTGACAAATATTTCATTGTTCAAACAAAATGCAGACCAGCAGTACCAGACAATGAAAAATATTGGCAGTTCATTGAAGGCGAAAAACATATAGAGGATTTTATGCTTTCCAGGAATGAGTTTGAAGTGTGTAGTTCTAACTCTAAATCTGATAAAGACTGTTTGGATAAAGAGCCCCCTAATGAAGAAAATCCATTCCCTATTGTCTAAATAAACATATTGACCAAAGAGTTTGAAAATAAAATAGAAGAGGGAGACATAGAGGTACTACAGTCCAAATACAAAGGCATACCCAGAGTACTAGCACCCCTTGAAGACCTCTTTGATTTTAATGATGTGGAAAAGAAGCCAACAATAGAACCCACTAAGTCTGATGTTGAAAAATGCAATATAGGCAGCAAGGACCAGCCTAAGATGATAAAATTATCTAAAACATTTCCAGCACACATAAAAATGAAATACATTAATTTATTTAAAGAGTTTGTTGATGTTTTTGATTGGAGAGATTAGGATTTGAAAGCTTATGATACTGAGACCATACAGCACAAAATACCATTGAAAGAGAACCATAAACCTTTTAGGCAGAAGCTGCATAGAATAAACGCTGCAGAGTTGCCTCTGGTAGAAAAGGAAATTAAGAAAATGTATGATGCTGGGATCATAGTCCCTGTAATGTTTTCAGACTGGGTATCTAACCTAGTGGCTGTAAGGGAAAAGACAGGAGAAATAAGGCTATGTATCGATTTTAGAAACTTAAACAGAGCCTCATTAAAAGACAAATATTCTTTACCCAAAATAGAACACATCCTGCAAAGGGTAGTTGGTTCAAAGAGGATTTCACTTCTAGATGGCTTTTCAGGATACAAACAGATCTTAGTGCTCCCAGAATATCAACTTAAAACAACCTTCACCACTCCTTGGGGAACTTTCATGTATGTGAAGATTCCTTTTGGGTTAATGAACGCAAGTGCCACCTTTCAAAGAGCCATGGATATTACATTCTCAGAAGAAATAGGTCACTTCATTGTAATTTACCTTGATGACATTACAGTTTATTCCAAAACTAATGAAGAGCACCTTAAACATTTGAGAAAATTCTTTGAGAAATGCAGGAGGTATGGGCTATTTTTAAATCCCAAAAAGATAGTGTTTGGTATCCAAGAAAGTAAACTTCTTGGTCATATCATATCTGAGAAGGGGATTAAAATAGAACCAAAAAGGGTTGAGGGTATATTGCAAATTAGTTACCCTAGGAACATCAAGGAGTTGCAATATTTCATTGGGAAGATTAATTTCTTGAGAATATTTATACGCAACCTAGTAGAACTCCTTAGAAACATGACAAACATGCTAAAAAAAGAAGTAGGAGTTAAATGGACCCTAGAAGCCAATAAGTCCTTTGGACTGGTAAAACATGCACTCACCTGAGCACCGGTTCTCATCAGCCCTGATTTCACTAAGGATTTCCTTATATTCTCATTTGCATCAGAACATATTGTAGCTGTTGTCCTATTACAGAAAAATCCAGAAGGGTAGGAGCAGCCAATTGCATTTTTTCAGCAAGGCATTAAGAGATACACCTCTGAAATATAATATCATGGAAAAACAGGCCTATGCCTTGGTAAAGGCCATGAATGATTTTAGAGTGTATATTCTACATTCCCATATTATTGCCTTTGTACCTAGTATAGTGGTGAAAGACATTTTGTCACAAGATCTAGATGGAAAAAGAGGCAAGTGGATTAGTGTGATACTAGAATATGATTTGGAAATCAAACCCACTAAACTCATCAAGGGTCAAGGCCTAGTGCAATTGATGGCTAAATCTAACTTACAAGCCCTTGACATAAATATGGAAAATGCACTAGATGAACAGGAAGGATTACCAGCTCCCATTGTTGAAGAAAAAATCCAAAACTCACCTTGGTATGCTGATATCTTGTGTGTACTTATCAATATAAATGCTCCTCCTGATTTATTTAAGACAAAGGCAAGGTTTTTAAAGTTGAAAGCTAGAAATTATTGCATTCTAAATGACTGTTTATATTGGAAAAATGCTAATGGTTTATTTCTTAAATGTTTTCCTGAAGTTGATGCAGATATAACCAAGCATGAGTTTCATGAAAGAGAATGTGGAGGCCATCTCTATTGGAAAGCCACTGCCAATAAAATCCTTAGAGCTGGTTATTACTAGCCCACTCTTTTCCAAGATTTCCACAAAATGATAGTTGCCTGCCACAAATGCCAAATCTTTGAGGGAAAAAGAAAAATCCTCCATTTACCTTTACAACCAATCATCGTTGAAGCTCCTTTCCAACAGTGGGGCCTAGAATTCATTGGGGAAATACATCTTGCTTCATCTGCCCAACATAAATGGATACTCACAGCCATTGAATATTTCACTAAATGGATAGAGGCCATCCCTTATAAGAATGCGATAGACTTAATTATCATAAAATTCCTTGAAGACCATATCTTATCTAGATTTGGCTGCCCTAGGAAAATTATCATTGACAATGCAGCTGCATTTGGTTCAAAAAAGATGGTTGATTTTTGCCTCAAATATCAAATTGTAATTGGTCATTCCACTGCATATTACCCTCAAGGTAATGGACTGGAAGAATCATCAAATAAAATTTTGGTGACCATCATCAAGAAGCTGCTGGAAGAAAATAAGAAGTCATGGCATAATAATTTAGTGCATGCTTTATGGGCAGATAGATTGACAACAAAGAAATCCATTGGAATGTCTCCCTATTAGCTAGTTTATGGAGCAGAGGTAGTGTTCCCTACCATTTTGGGAGTACTAGTGATAAAATTTGTCTAGGAAATACAATCAGAAGAAGATAGCATGGTAAGAAGGATCAATCATACCATACATCTCCAACAGACAAGGGAAGAAGTCTACAATGAAGCTCAAAGAGTACAAGAGAATATCAAAAGTTTGTTTGATAAAAGGCCAAAGGCAGGTGATTTTAGGATTGGATACAAGGTACTCAAATGGGACTCTAGGAGGGAAGATAAGGGCAAGCATGGAAAAGTTGACAATTTATGGCACGGCCTTTACAAAATTCAATCTACCATTGGTCCCAATGCATTTTTTATACAAGATATGGATGGTATAGACTTGTTTGGGGGTTTTGTTAATGGCAGGATGCTCAAGAACTATTTATGTTGAGTTTCAGTTCAAAGTTTTCACTTCCATTATAAATACCATTTCTTGTTTTGTTTTGAAAAAGAAAGATATAAAAAATAAGAAGAAAGGGTTTAGACAAGCTAAAATATTGAACCTGTGGAATTCTAAAAGAATGGCTCAAATCAGATCAAAACCTGAGCCATAGAAAGGGAAAAGCTGGTTCTATGATGCTCGAGACTTGAGCTAGCAATGAAAAGAAGAAGAAACAACTCTAAAAACATCAAAAACAGAGCTGAAATGAAAAGGAAAGTTGACTCTAAAAAGCTCAAAATCTGAGTCACTATAAGAAGGAAGAATGTTTTTGAATTTCATATCTTTAGCCTTCAAATTTTGGTTTCTTAAAATTCTGCAAGTTTTAGTTCATGTGCAGCTTGTCTTTATGCCATGGACCCACATCAAATTAGACAGTATAATCCTGGTTTGACTGTGTTTCAATTTCTATTTTAGAATATAGAGAATGAAGATTTGCCAGACAGTTTAACCCTGGAAGATATTAGATTAGGTAGAGAATCTATGAGTCCAACTGTTTAATCTGGTCTCATGGAGGAATAAGGGTAGAATTAGATTAGTTTTTATTTCAATAAAAAATGATGATGAAAAAGGTTTGAAAGTCTAAGTACACCTTGAAAAAAATGTTAGGACAATAGGATGGATAGGTAGTTGTTTGGGGAAGTATTGATGTTGATATAATTCTCTTCACTTATGTAGCAGTTGTTCAAGAAAGAAAAGATGGTCAAGTTCCGGGCTTTGGCCTACTTCCAAAGATTATGTCTGAGATTCTTGACACCTTCGAGAAGATGCCATCCCCATGTGGAGCCACTGTTAGCCACCTATAATAATTTTTCAAAGCAAATAGGTGGCTAAATTTGTCATCAAGCCTTCAAGTGATAAATTCCCTTGAAAATCTATCATCCTTGAAGTATTATGGTTTTCCTATCTTGGAGACTCATCTTCACTATTGTGTCCATCTCAAAACAATGCTGATTCACCAAAGAAATTTGTTCCAAAGGCCTCTGAAACTGGCTATTTTCACTCCCCCCCCCCATTTTCATAAAGAATTCTTTCCATCTTTTAACCCTCCATTTAGCCTCTAAAATCCTTAAATCCCCTTAAAACATTCAAAGATTCATTTACAGGTTCAAAAAACCCTTTCTTTTCTCTCTACCGAAATCCAAAAAAATCCTCAAAAACCCCTTCAAAAAGCCTAAAGCAGTCTTTTAAACGTTTGGGTTATTAGTCCCCAGGGCTTAAAATCCATTTTTCCCCTTCTACACATGACCTGTGCTATGACGAAGCGCTAAGGCCTCTCCGCAATATATTTTTCTCCCAAACCCTCTACATGTTTTCTCCAGTGCAATCATAGTCGTTCACTCATGCAGATTCGACGACTCTCGCATAACCCGATTGCTATCCTGTCATTTGCTCCGTGACAAATAAGAACACGTCATCGCATGGCCCACCAGTTTCTCCGCCCACACAACATTTCCACTTATCGCACGCAACCTACATCGTCCGATCAACACCGCACGATCCGACGACTAAAGCTCCATTTCGCAAAATATTTATGCCAGAGGATTAACATCCCAAAATTTTGTGAAATGGGCGGTTTTGAGAATCCACATGTCGTCCAGTGTATGGAATCACATTCCATCTGCTCAAAACCGCCTCCCCCCATTTCATTATTCGAAAACCATTCCCATTTTTTTGCCATACTGCTACCCTCTACAACATCACTCCCGATTTAGTCCTGGTCGTCGATCTCTGAGATCACACAGTCCATGTTATATCATGATTTCATTCACTTTCCTTTCACTTTTCTCTCAAAATTCTCATCGATATATCTCCATCGTAGATCGTCCTGATCTAATGGTCCACGTCCCTCATTGCACCCACACCTCCATTGGACCTGGTTAGCTGCTCTGCCAGGGTTTTCTTCCTGATTTTCCGTTGTAATCACCATCTGCACTGCTCCTCACCCTCCAGCTAAACCTTTTGTAAGCAGTCTAACCCAATTCACAGGATTTCCTAACATGTTTGCACTATGTTGCAGGTTTAATGGTGGTCCTCCCCGGCTTGCCCCACAGTCACGAAAGATGACAAAAAAACTGAGGGTGATGACCCTGTGGCATAAGTAAATACAAAAGGGGCCAACAGGGATATGTTTTGTGTCTCAAACAATGGATCATGAAAAATTTTCGCACGACCAAAACCCCCCTGACATCAAAACCGCCACTGCAGGAATCAGAGTCAAAGATCAAAGGAATCAATGCAGTACATTGAACATTTGATTCCTAATCCACAGCTACAAATAGAGCTGCAGTTCGTAGACCATAAAGAAGATTAAGGAAGCTTCATAAAGCTTTAAAAATAGTTTAAATAAAAATCATTGATCACAGCAGCGCAGAGGATATATCAGTAGAACATTCCTTTTACTGAAGAAAGGACCAAATTCCTACTACACATTCTCTATTCTTCATCGAGCCCAGAGTAGCTACTATTCTAAAAAAGAGTCCTAAGAAATGTCAGTGCATTAGTTACAAAGTATGGAAGACCTGAAAGCCATTTTTCTTCCTTACTTGTCACAGAGGATAAAATAGATTACTATAGTCAGGAAAGTATTTCATAGAACATATCCTAGGGGTTATTGTCAAACTGACAAAAACTCCTGATTCATCTAAAGGGTACATACAGTTAATGTAAACCATTAAGTAGAGTGGGCATTCAAATACTTCTTCCCCTCTGTCTTAATGAATCATTTAAATTCTACCTACCACTACTATCACTCATTTTACCTATAAGAACTAATGAAAAATGCGGGTTATGGGTTGGAAGTTATTGAATTGTAAGTTGTTTTTGAGTTACAGTTCTGAGTAGTCATTGTAAATAGGATGGGAGATGATTCTGGATTGTATCAAGCTATTGGACAAGAATGTATGTGATTGTTTTTACTCCGCTAATATGACAAGCATGTTCATTGAATCCTGATCTAAGTCATTGGTGATGTGTTTTATCCTCTGTTATCGTTTTCTCACTGTGGTACATTATGTTTCATTTTTTATGATAAGAAACAATAAATTTAGCTTAGGATATACTGCTACAAGTACCCTAATGCTTCCTGCACATTCTTATATTTATGTTTTCTGCTATTAGTGTATCTTAGAAACAAATTCAATATAATTTAACCAGTTGAAGATTTGGTTTTCCCATGCTTGCTGATGTATGAATTTAGAGTTTGTTTCTTAGAGGTTCTTGTCTGTTTCAACTGAAAGAATAGGAAAACTAGGAGACTTAGTGATTAGCACTGTCCCCTAATTTTTCCCTTTCTAATAGTTAAATTTCTAATATCCCTTCGATTTGAGTGTCAAAATCGGAGAAGGTTAAAGGTATTTCTCTGATCTTAGATCTCACTTTGTGTTTAAACTTAAGTGTTTTCTAGTGTCTAAAAGTATTCAGGAGGACTGCTGGATTGTTGTCTTTGAAGTTAGCCTCCTCAAAAGTATTTATCACAGTGGTATAAGGTGTGCCCTATCCCTTGTCTTACTCTAAATTTGTCACCTTGAAAGGATTTTCTTGTTATTCCAATTCGCTTCCTTATTGTTTCATACCACACAATCATCTTAAGAGATCCTCTGATATATATGACTAACCCTTTCAAATCCTTGGATATTTGAATTGCAAGTAAACCCTTTTATGAACCCATTGCCCAATGCACTTGTATTTTCTTTGAATTATCTTCCCATTGTTGAAACCCTTCACTACTCATTCATTTACATTTAATTAAACTCTCCTTTCAAAGTTTCCCAACCAAACAATCCAAAAAAAAACCCCATATTCTATAACTAGCCTAACAACTTGAAGTGAACCTTGAAAGTTATACATTTCTTCACCTTTATAAAGAGATCCCTCACAAGATCCAGGAGGGCTAGATCCTCAGATCCCAAAGTGGTTTGATGTTGTCTTGTCATTTGGTATTGTCAAATCTGCCAAATCACAGGAACCCCAACATAGCCTCTGGTCAATGCGAGACACCAATCTCGGCAAGTCCACAGCCTTACATCCTGAAAATGATGGACAGATAGAGGTCGTCAACAAGAGGAATGTACACATTTTGTGCATGTACAATTCAAAGCATCCACGAAAATGTGATGAGAGCATTCCTTATGTAAAATAAATCTATAACCGAGCTCTCCACAACTCAACTGACCACATCCTCTTTCAGGTGGTCTTGGGATTCCAGCCACTATGTCCCATTGACGTAGCCATGACATTTGTGGCTACTCAGGATGATTCAACTCATGTCCAGTCTGAAGCTTACAAAGAGAAAAACTTCATTTAGCACATTCATCACATCCACCAACAATTTCATTACATATTGGATAGAGCCAATGCTAAGTACAAGAAATGACATGATCAACATTGGGTGCCACACAACTTCTAGGTGGGTGACAAAGTGTGGCTACATTTGTAGAAGGAGCACCTCACTGGACCCCACCACAAGCTTCGCCCAATCCAATATGGGTTATAAACCATCACCAAGGCTGTAGGGACCAATGCATTTGAGCTAAGTACTCCACCATTCCTTGGTCTGCACCCAATATTCAATTTGGACCACCTTCAACCCTACTTCCCACCTCTACTAGACATCTCTAAAATTGTAGAACCACTCAGGCCAATAGAGTTAAACCCAGACTGCATGTAATAGGACACCACAGATTGTATTATGGACATGAAAATAAAAAACAATCACCGGTAGAAGATCCAACCATATCAGGTTTTCAAAGCTAGCCAACTCCTGCATCAAGGCAAGTGGTTCACCAGGGACCAAGTTCAGCAGAAGTTTCCTCATCTCATGGAGGAACTCAACGCAATGGGGACCATTGTTTCCTAAGGGGGGAAGAATGATCCAGGTGGATATTGGTGGCCACCGAACTATTCCACTTGGGGCCCCACCATTTTCTCTTTAACTTTTTCAGTTTCCTTAATTGTAGCACAACTTACAATTTTTAGCAGTTTTTCAGGTCCGAACTTCCATAGCCGTTTTGAGGCCCTAAGCGATGTTTTTTTGGAAAACTAGGAGAAAAATGGTTCCATGGACTAATTTTTCTCACATAAAAGTTATATTCCTTGGATAAATCTTCCGAATGAGGTATGGTGTGCGTCAAACGAAGATTGTATGCCAAATTTATGTCCCAAGGAAGTTGATGTACCAATTTACCCAAACGGGACCTATAGTTTTGGCGCTTCATCTCCTAGGGTTAGGTTTTTAGATGTTTGGGGTTTTCCATTGTTTCTCAATAATAAACAGTCCCTCCAGCCTCATTGTAACATAATTCAAAGATGTGTAGCCACCACATCTCTTCTCAAAGATAAGCTACTAGCGCCCTAGCTAGTTTATTTCCATTTTTTCTGTAAACAAATTTCAGTTCTTTGATATTAATTAATTGAAGTATTTTTGTTGTGTAACTAGCTCCAAAAATAGAAGAAAAGAGATATCAACGCCTTATAAATGAGCCACTTTGAGGGGGAAACCTCCAATACATTACATAACTAAACAATTCTTGGATGATACAAATGAACAAAACTATATTACTTTCTTAGAGTCCATGGAGACCACAATTTAATCTGGCCAGGCCTGGCAATAATAATGTAAGGGCTGATAATAAAAATATAGGGGTACAATAATAACAATAAGGGGGCTACACTAACATAATAGGCTACTATTAATATAGGGACTTAACATGCCCCTCTCCTTCAAACAAGTGTTGTCCTCAACGCTTGATTATTTCTTGATGCATATGTATAAATTCTCATCCTCCCATGTGGAAAATTCTATAGGAAAGTGCTTCCACTTGCTGAGATAATTTGAAATTGATCGTACTTGTCGAGTTATTGTTTTTTTGACTGCTTCATAACTGCTTTCGATGTGATGTTGATATTCCTTTTGTTTCATTTGATTCTGCACCAAAGTTAGGTTATCCTTTGAGAATTGAACTTGTTGTTGATTCTCGATGTGATCTTCCACCTAATTTATCATCCATGTTTTCTATTATTTGATCCTTCAACATCCAACAGCCTCCATTTACCTTTAAACCATCTATTTCATCTTCAATTGCTCTTCGTAAGATTGAAACTTGTTGCTTAGTCTATGTTAATTTTGATATCTCATACTGCAACTCTTCCTCCTCATGCGTCATAGTATAGATTTTTGAGGGATTAATGGGTATGGAATTATTTTTTGGAGGCATTATAGAACCCAATACTGATAAAAATTCTAAAATATGCACTTGGAATCACTTCATTTGTTTTTTCAAACAAACGTTATGCAATTTTAAAAACCAGATACACACCTTTCTCTTGATTTTGAGGAGCTCGATATTGAAATTGGATTATATTTGTGATTACAGCACTTCAATATTTCATTTTTGGTACCAAATTAGCCCTCTAAATTATCTTTTGAATGCCACAGGTCGGACCTGATTTGGATTCTCCAAGACAAAGTTGTGTCCAATCTCCCACAATGACCTAATTATGGACTGGTTCAGTAGAGCGAACTTGTACGATTTTCCACGTGTCACTGTTTCATCAGTTGTCTCTGAAATTGATAGAAAAGAAACTAAATTCTGTGTGATTGTGACCAATTTTTACGGAACTCCAATCCAATTCCCAGAGAGAGAGTTATTGAACTTTTCCCACGATCACCTCTTTGAGATGAAATTCAGGAGCCTGAAAGAGCACTACCTTCCACAGATCATAACTCCACAAATATTGCGAAACAAGATCTGAAATTTTTTGACGATGTTCCTTAGGATTTCAGCTTCGCACCATAAAAATTTCAGATTTTTAAACTTCATAGAAAAAACGTTATAGCGCAAATTCCACAATGACCTGTTTGGAGCAGCGAAACCCTAGAATCCAAAGCTCTGATACCAAATTTTGTGTAACCAGCTCAAAAAATAGAAGAAAAGAAATAACAACGCCTTAGAAATGAGCCACTTTGAGGGGGAAACCTCCAATAAATTACATAACTGAACAATTCTTGGATGATACAAATGAACAAAACCTCCTTCTATATATAGGAGTCCATGGGACCACAATATAAGCCTAGTGGGGCCACAATGTAATCCTAGTCAACCTAGCAATAATAATGTAAGGGCATAATAATAACAATATAGGGGTACAATAATAACAATAATGGGGGCTACACTATTAATATAGGGACTTAACAATTTTTGCCATTGCATATTTGTATTTATGCTTATATGTGTATTATGTTGCATTCCTACATAAATCTAGATCTATAAATAAATTCCTACAAACATATATGTATTCCTTCTTGAGAAAGTAGGGAGTGGTCCCATTGGATCTTTCAATACAATCATGTTTTCCTAATGTCCCATGAAGAAGTTTGAAATGCTTTAGAAATTGTCTAACATTGTTACAATCAACAAGAGTAACCAATCACAAATGGCTGAGATAATGGCTGGATCCACATGCACCCCATTTTACTCCATGATGTATCCTTGATACTAAATTCACTTCATTTTAAATGAACATTTATCTAAATTGGCATATAACTTGGGTCACATATGATACATATGTGCTCTGGTTTTTCTTGCAACTATTCTATATAGTATTCTAAAGGGATAAGTATATCACTCAAATAAATATGTAATGGCCATAAGATATTGTCCCTTGTCATAGTGAATATTTTTAGAATGAAAATGCATGTTTGAAAACTAATAAATGCATTCCTAATACTTGAATACTAAAATAATAGGAAGTCAAATCTAATTGAGAATTAGACCTAGAGCTTTCAGGTGATGATCAAATAAGATTGCCACAATGTTGATTTCATTAATTGAATAACAAATTAAAATATATAGATATTGTAGGAGTCCATTTAGTTAGGGAGATCAAAAAAATTCTGAGAAAATAGGATCTAACTCCTAAATACACACACAATATAAACTACCTAACGAATCCTTTCTCCATTATTTTGAGGTTTCACCCTTAATGAAGAAAGGATTTACTTCAAAAACTACCATCTCCCTAAAGTCACTACATAACCAATACCTAGGTATTGCTTTAGTTTATGACAAGGCAGTCAAAAGTTGCAAAATTATTTGTCACCTAGATCCCTTACACTAGCATCCTCATAGTACACCTCCTTGATATTTTTCATGGACAATCATCTAAGGTTACATGTACTATGAAGTCATGTTGCACCAATAAAGAAAAATCGAAATACGTGTATTGTTAGGGCCCTATATTACTAGTGTAGTCTGTTATTCTTATTATTTTATCCCCCTTATTATTATTGTTATACCCATGTAGTCCCCATATTTTTATTATTGTGCCCTATAATAGCCCACTATTGTTGTTTTTGTTCCCTTAGATTATTATTGTTAGGTCAGCTAGGATTATATGGTGACCCCATGAAATCCTATATATAGAAAGGAGGTTTTTTCATTTGAATCATCCAGGAATTGTTAATTTATGTAATGTAAAGGATGCTCTCCCCTCGAAGAGGCTGATTTATAAGCCATTGATCTATATTTTCTTCTATTTTGTCATTTGGTTTCATAAAATTTGGTATCAGAGCTTTGGATTATAGGGATTTACTGCTTCAAACAGGGCATCGTGGAATTTTTTTTATAATTTGTTTTCTACGAAGGTTCAAAAGCTATAAAAAAATATATTTGTGCCAAAATATAGGAAAAATTTGTGGAAAATTTTTAGATCTTGGATCAAAATATTTTCAGAGATATGATCTATGGAAGTTAGGGATTTTGTAGGCTCCCTAATTTTAGCTCAAAGAGGTGACCTTGAGGAGGGAGTTATAAGGGCAGGGAAGCCAAAAATGAACTTGGCTCTAATACCATGTCAAGCTAGGAGATAAATCTAGTGAAATTGAATTTATTTGAATTAAATGGTGCACACAAACGTATACATGGTAGGTGAGACTTTTCAGATACATCTCCTAGTGTCTCTTCATCTTCTGCCTCTCCTTTTTTTCTATTTACATGATTTTACAATTTCACCCAATCCCTATTATTAGGCGTCAACAATAACAACAAAAGTATCATGCTTTTATTACAAAGATCGTGACATGTAAGTGTATGTGTATTGACCTACCTATAGAAAGGTAACTGAGGGAAGATTATGCCTCTCTTCATCAGTAAATATAATAAATATGATATGTCATTGAAATGGAATCACAAAATAAATTGACGCAACAACACTTCAAAATTCATCAATTAAAAATTCCTAATCCCAATTATTAAGGAAATTCTTCTGTCATGAGAATTGTATAATGACTATTGCAGCAAGAGAAACTAGTATTACCAATTATTAAACATATTATTCTTCAAAAAGTTCCAAAGAAAACAATGGACCTCCATAAATTGGGTACAAATGGTTGTTTTCTATAGTATAATAAATATATATTGATCCATATTTTAATAAACAACAACATCAAAATGTTAAATGATTATAATTAGCTTTAAAATAAAGTAAAGTATATGATGACGATTAATAAAAATAATAATATTTATTAATGAAAAAATAAGTAATAAAAATGTAGTAATATATATTTAATAATGAGTAACTAGATTACATGATTACCATGCTAAATTTATCTTTTGAATAATTAAAAATTTTAGTTCTCTAATATTTTTATATCACTAAAAAGGAAATGGAGATTAAAATTCAATATTATTAAAAAAAATAATGTTATATATCACATTGAAAGGAATACCCTCTCTTTCTTCATTTATAATGTTAAATATTTTTTTCCAACATTAATATTTATAATTTCATCAAGTTTCAATAAGGAATCGCTCACGGAAATAATAAATTATGACCAACACAAACAGTACTTATGGATTCTAGAAATGCGAGGAAATTTGAGTACTACCACCAAGGGATGTACATTTAAGTATGGGATATTTCCCCATCCATTACATTTTCACATTCTCATCATGGAATTTACTTCAAGTGACCTTTTGCTAAATTTTTTTGGTCACTCTAATACGATAAGTAGTACAAAAGAAGGATGTTCATGACCTCATATTTTGGGTTACAAGTTTTTTTTGGGCTGAGGAACTACCAAGAGGAGGGGTGAATCAACAATTAGAACTAATTTCAACTTTTAGATCCAATTATTTTTACTCTTTGTATTTACAAATCATGCATGTGAGCATTATCAACTAAATACATGAGCATCAGAGAAAATAATTGACATACACACACATCATCAATATTGGTGTTAGTATGAATCTTTTGTCGTAAAACATCACTTTAGCTACGCATAACAAATAGCCCTAACATCGATTATGGCTGCAAAATATCTTTAAGTCTGATGCACAAATTCAGATCTAAGCACAAAAGACATTAAGCAGATAAAATGTAATGTGGCTCCATGCATCCAATAGACAAGACAAGAACAATATGTTTAAAAGAATGTTTTATATTATATTAAAGAATGGGGCACCTAAGAGGAAAACAAGAAAGGTGTTTTCCAGCTCTCCTCAATGGGATGGGTTCTTGAAAGTCCTCAGTGTTTCAAATCTAAAATTGCTCTCTCTTATTGTGGTATAAAACCCTGACAAACATAGAACTCAATGGGAGCTCACAAAGAAAAAATGGAAAATGGTGACCAAGAGTAGATCCAGTGTGATCTAATGCAATGAAGGTGACTAATGAATGGGGAAAACCCTTCTATTTATAACAAAATATTGGGGTGTTCTAGAACTCGGTGCATGAATAAAATATTATTAATCAAATTCTAGAATCACCATTTAGGAATATTTTATTATATTTGTTGGAGGGAAAAGGTCTTTTGACTTGGGTCAATTTTGTTGGAGGGAAAAGGTCTTTTGACTTGGGTCAATTCCTTTATTTGTAAACAATAAATAAATAAATGATTTATTTATTATTTTATGGACATGATGGGAATATAATTAAATACATAATGATTTATTTAATTATTTAAAAATGATTTAGTCAAATTTAACTAGGAATATTATTTAAATAATGATTTGAATAACTTATTCCTAGGAAATACTTAAATAAATAATGATTTATTTAATTAATTTCCTTGTTTTGGGTTAAATATGACCAGGAAATATAGACAAATGTTATTTTACATGGTGAAAGCAATTTTACTTAGGGTAAAATTGGTCTTACATGGTGTACTTGGGTTCATCTAATGATAATGAGTTAGATGACCAAAAAAATGGTGTAACAATGGGAATCACACAAACATGGACATAAGGATTTAACTTGGAAATGAAAAATCAAAAAACCACCAATCTATTTGTTAATATTTTTAATCTAAGCTCCTAGTGAGATACATCATTTTTTTTGTAACCACCCAGTCACAGGAGGCACCAAACCCCTTCAAATTAGCAAGCCAAATTTTTCCAAGAGGCATTGACCTCTTATAAATATAGGCCTCAACATGATTAACACAATTTTCTTATTTTTCATACGAGTTTGAGACTAAGGAATATTGTCCTACCACTATTACATTAAAAAGCATAAACAACCCATTCAGTTGTCTCTTACAACTCCCTCCTCCCTTCTCTACAACCTCACTATCTAGTGGTCTCGTCACTAGATCATCTTCTCTACTCTCGGAACTTAACTAGTCTATACACTTAGTAGCTCTTGAAACTCAACTATCCATATGTGCTCACACATCCTCACAACAACACCAAATCACACCTAGTGCACCCACCAAAAATATACTTACCTTCCAACCTTTTCACATTCCCTTCCATAGTTTTGTTCATCTTTAGCACATGGAACAATGATGTAGCCTCTGTGAATTACTCAACTTCATAGTACTCCTGCGCTAATGTAGCCTCTGTTAATTTTGAGAATGAGCACAATATATTTTCCAATGTTAATATTTAATTCTCAATCGTTTTATATACTTCAACATTTCCTCCATTAATTTGTGTCTATACGAATTACATGGATCTTCAACACTTGAGATGTACTTCAACATGAAATTCATATATTTTGGTATAATCTCCATAAACATTTTTTTTATATTTTGGTCCCGGTTGCTTTCTCCTTTACTTTTTTCTGTATTATCCCCAGTCACCATTAGTGATAAGGGATGGTGTTCTTTAATGTAGGTGGTAATATATTAATAATATGAGATTCATGGTCCTTTCTTCCTTGAAAAAAAATCCTCTACATTTACTATTAGCATTGGAAATGTATGTAGTTCGATGAAAAACTTGGTGAACTTGGTAAATGTTAGAGACTTATTTAATCCTTCTCTTCCAGTTAGAGAAGGGCTGACAAATATGGAACAAATTTTAAACATAACACATGATGTTAAATTTTGCAGACCTACTAATGGTCACAAGCGCTAATGACCTGTTTAAAATCCTCCCATTGATTTTTCATTATAATATGCACAAAGGCCCTTAATCAAAGACACATAAAAAAACCCCATAACTATGACCTTGGAACCCATTTAGTTAACTGGTGTGACCATCAAAAGTATGAAAAATATTGATCCCCCATATCCATTACCTTAACCTACTCATAATATGCCTCCTTAATATTCTTCCAGAACAACCCACTGGGGTGACATGTACTACGATATCATGATGCACCAATATGAATGTATCCCAGAATACATGTATATCACAATGTCTGGGTGCCAAGTAACCCCGAGATTTTATGAATGTGCCTTTCCTATGAAATTCCAAGGGAACACCTCAAGGCTTATGTTTTTCATTGAGACTGCTCCTTTATGTTGCTTCCATCCTTTCGATTGGTCCGTCTCTCTTGTTTTATGCCTCTTCAAATACCACGATTTCTCAACATGATCTCAACCCAATGTTTTTAACATATAATGAAATTAAACTCGTGGGGATCCTTTGGGATTTTGTCTCATGTGGGACGTTGTATCTTGTATTATTATTCATCTATTCCATCAAATCACCTATTGTGCCTTTTTTTCTCAGAGTCTTGTCATCGCATAGCTTCAAGTTTTTTTCTCCTTACATCCCTTCATGAGACATCCTCCTTCCTGACGTCTCCCATATGGGACCCTCATGCTAACCCTCTTAGATTATCATTGGTTAGTCACCTTCACACTAGTTATTAGTGGAAAATCAGACAATAAAAGATGACATTATTAAATGTTAGGCAGAAGGATTTACAGGGTTGGGACACATTAGAGAATCTGAAATTTTTTTAAAATATCCAAGGTCCAGAGGAAAAATCTAATTGCGGACTCAGAACACTCACAAAATTCACTTTTTCATGTATTTATCTTCAATAACCATGCCTTTGGGTGACTTTCCCTCAAAAATTCATGTGGTCCTAAGAGTAGTGGAAGTCACCATCCGAGACCATTTGGTAAACTCTAGGAAACAATGCTACAGTTGAGGCCGCCCAAGGATAGCTGCCTAAGCCACCTTGGGACCTCAAGGGAGCACACAAAGGAATCGAGTGGCATATAGAGGAATCAACCCTCTCTCTTTGGTCACCATCCACTAATGTACCAAGAGAGGGAAGGATAATTTGAATTCATCTATAAATGGCCACCAAGAGATGATAAAATTGAGAGTAGATTGTTATGCTAGCTGAATTTCCCATGAGAAAAACAACAGTGTGAAATCTAGAGAAAACGTAGAGGGGGGATTTGGTTTTTGGCCACCAAAAAACTTCAATCCTTTGGAGTAGAGACAGAGATCTTGTGCCAGGAGCTAAAGGGGTAAACCGTCCTTACACTGGGTCTTGGAACTCCATAGTTCTAATGGCCCTTTGGTAAGTGTGTAAATGTAGTATATTTCTTCCTAACAACAAGCAATAGGAGGGGACTTGTATTCCATCATTGGTATTATTGTTATCTTTGAATCTTTATGACCATTTGAGTTTATGTTTAGTTTAGTTTTATTTTCTATCTTGATATGTATACTATATCATGGCTTAGTGTGTTCAATGTTTATAACATGTTCACTAACCTGCTAACCCTTTTGTTTTTTTCCATGTGACCATAAGCTTGGAGGTAGCGACCACTCTTCCTAAGAAAGTGTGGATTGGTACACTTGTGCACCAAAACCACAACCATAGGATTGACAACTCCACTAGCTTTAATTTTTTAGTTACGTGGTTGCAGTTGTTGCAGGGACCTTCTCTCTACTCTTGAGTGTTTCTTGGATAGCTCCCCTTGTTTTATTCTCTCCTCATTAACCCACAGTGAATGTCTCAAGTTCAGAAGCTCCAGAATGATTTTTGCAGGAAATTTACACACATTTCACTCAGACATATGTGCCCTATTATGCACATTTAGCCTTGACCTGCAAGCAAAATTTTTCGCCTGTGTGAGACATTTGCATGTGGAAACTAGAGACATAAATTCTCTGCCATTTTCCTCAATTTCAAAATTTTAAAGTGGCTGGAAACCCAGAGAAAAACTTCCAGCCCTGTGTGTGGTGTCCCATGACTTTCTAGAACTTGCTTTTAGCTACATTTTAGTATTGTTAGTTGCTTGTTTTAAATTTTAAATTTTATCTTCACAAAAAGGCACATAGTTTTAGTAGGGATAAATTTATTTTCAATCTGAAATAAATCATTTTTGTGAAAATAGACACCAGAAAAACATAGATAATTAGTTGGAGTAAGTGGCCCTAATCCACATATGCTTACCTAGTTTTCATTTTTCCTAGTTAGATCATTAATTCTAGTTTAAATTTTTGCACTAGGATTTGGGGCAAGGAATTAATTATCTTAAGAGAAGCAAGTAATATTTGTTGCCTTTGCATCTTTTGGTGACCCTAGGTAAGAATATGAAAGCTCTCTTATGATAATTTTCCATCTCCCTTTAGTTAATCACCTATATTAATTAGGCAAAGTTGTAATAGGCCCACTATCCACACATGATTTGCTTATAGCAAGGAACAATAAAACATAGATTAATAGAGGATGTGTAAAGGATCACCACATATCCACATGTTAAAACTATGTGATTGTTAAATTTTTTCTGACACACTTCCACACCATAAGTGAAGTAAACCCACCTTAAAACTAAGCCAACTAAACTCATTAAATGTCCCCACAGGGGCCACAAGATAAATTATAGTTCAGGTTACGACCAAGGGGGTAGGCATCCAATAACCCGCCTTGGTCAGTTTATATATTGAAACATAGAAGTTGAATTTTTTATGGAACTTTAAAATCCATCTATCCACCCACGGAAAAGAAAAGACGAGCACCAAAAAGACTTAATTTAGACGGGGTTAACCTTAGGCCCAGTGTGTGCAGTATTATTTGAGGCTACCTAGCCCATCTAATACTTGGTACTGGTAGCTGATTTATCAAGAATCAAAAGAATCGAATGCTCACACAGGATGATGGTACTTAGTGGCCAAATCTAGGTCATCCTTCCCTATAGGTGACCATGCATGCAACATTAGATCCTCTACCCATTACCTTGGTTGATTCTTCAACTGCTAGAAGGCGTCTCCAGTTATTTCAAGACATTAGCCCCAATACCCATAAGAAGATATCGCCACAATGCCCAATTACAATTGAGAGTGTGAGGAAGTTTAGGGCTCTAGGATTTTGATTATCAGATGCAAAAACAACCAAAACCATTTTTTGATTGACTGACCACATAGAAATAATTTAAAGGAAAATTATTATTTTTTTTCACTTCGATTTATCTATGTCATCACCACTTTTTCTTTGATACTTCACCTCTCATAGAGCTGAAGATTTTTTCCAAAACCATACCTAGTCAACACCATAATGGACCCAATGGGACCTTGTTGATCTAGACATCTTTTGGATCTCCTTGCATTACCGAAATGGGTTCCAGGTCTTTCGCCATTTAGGCATAAAAAATGAAACACTACCACCCTTATTGGTTCATCCTTTATCGGGGAATATTTAGTTGGGAACCCATGAGGGCTACCGAAGGCCACACTAGTGGAAACCCCCCCAAGCTCACCACATACTACTCCTCTCATAACCCCTAGGGGGCATAGGAGGGCTACGCATTCGGGGAGCCAAGTGAACACACAGCTTGGTACGTCACAGACAAAACCTGTACCTAACCAGAACATTGTGTCTTCACAGTTTGTAATGGCTATCAACCCACAGTCACCATTCTTAGAATCATTGAACTTACTCAATCTAACCAACTTAATGAATGACCCTATTACACATAACCCAACATGGGCCCCCATACCCACGAAGCTCCCTTCGGACATTCCAAAATTTGAAGGGAAGCAAGCAGAAGACCCCGGAAATCACGTCATGACTTTCTACTTGTGGTGTTCGTAAAAAAAAATCAGTGATGATATTGTTCAGCTAAGACTTCTCCAACGCACCATAACTGAGCCCACTCCGAAATGGTATGTGGAGCAACCATATGCTACACATGAAAATTTTAGCACCCTCGCTACTTTTTTCCTTACCTATTTTTCGTTACCCATCCACCATGATTCAGGGATGGAATTACTAACCCATTTTATGCAGATACCAACCATCCATATCTCAGACGATATCCATGAATGGAAGTGATGTCGTAGTTTCTGCAAAGCCAAACTCGACAATCGAGTTCTGTTGGACCCGTTCCTGAAAAATATCACTGCAGAGATTTCAAATGATATGGCAACCCAAAAATACGCATCCGAAGAGGATGCCATCAGCAAGGCCCAATAGCTCCAGCTGATTTACATGCAGGTATGACATATTTAAATATCCTGCCTAACGCCATGTGCTTACAAACTTACAAAGAATTTCAATGCATGCAAAACACCACAAACGGATTGGTCGAGACACTGACCCAAAATCACATAAGTAGCAGGGTCTAGTACCCCGACTACGCATATGATTCTAACCAGAACATCCCACAACCTGGCTATCAAAGCCATTGTTATACCTCAAGAAACAATCCCTTGGCTGTGATAAGGAATCTATGCTCGAGACATTTATAAATGTATGTCACAAAATTAAGATCTCATATGGTCTTCGTTAAGCACCTTTGGAAATTAATTATTTATAACCCTCAATGATCTCATATAATGAAATATTTCACAATGCCATTATCTATTGATATAACTTGAAATGGAAGGAAGCAAATGGAATGGAAATTGAAAATGATATGTTGGATAACAGAATCTATCACTTTAAATCTCTGAAAGAACTTTATAGAGAGAAAGTAGTTGGAGTGAAGGAGTGCACATTAAGGACATTTGACTCTTAATTACAAATTGTAAAAAGATACCTGCAGCTACATTACTTCACCTCATTCACAGAAGAATAAAAACATAATGAAACTAGAAAGATGCATCAATATTAAGAGGTGGAAGAAACTTGATCTTCTTTCATTAAATTTTAGAAAATTTAGTACAAAATTTACCGTCCTCGAGAGGTCCAAAACTCAGAACACATAATGAGATTTTTTATCCCCTTTTATTATCCCTTCTCAACCTAAATAATTAACTGTTAAAACAAAATCAGTTCAATAACTGAGTTTCTAATATTCTAATAGTTACAAAATTATTTCTCTATTCGAAATAAACTAGATTTTAATTAACCCCAACCCTTCACAAATATGGTTAAACAAACTCACAAGTGCCTTTCCCTTTTAGTTAATAAGAGAAATTAAACAAAATTCTTCAAAGTTTTACATTTTTCATATGGTACTATCACTGAGGTGGATAGTATATATATTTGGGTCCCGTACTTTGTATTCAATTTATGATATAAAATTAATGGTTTAACAAAACCCAAAACCACCTACGGGACCACCTCTGGAAGTTTATGAAAATGGTAAGGGTGGTGCCGTAATGAACATCAACCATTGATTTTTGATGAGCAGTTTGGGAAAAACTATTTTGCAGGGCCACTCGTTGTCATAAAATTCCTTCCTTTTGTGCTTCCACAAACCTTCGATGAAATGATTTCCCTTCTAGCTATGTTTCTTCATTCTTATGAAAAACACATTTGATGCACCACAATTGTCCACACCTTCATCATCTTCTTTGAGTACGATGACACAACCTCCATATATTAATTTTGATGTGACTATCGGAAATTCAGGATTTTGAAAGGCATCCTTTGTTGTCTGCCCGTTCAAAGGGATAAAGCCCCTTCAGTCTGAGTATAGTATTCTCCCTGAAAAATCGATTCAACATTTTGTGCTAAAATAAACCGATGAAGAAACTTGATAATCATCCAAATCAAATTTCAGTAAATAAAACCCAATTTTGCAAGACGTTTCTACAAAAATTAGCCTTTAAAGAACTGACGAAATCTCTTGAAACGCTTTGAATTTTTGAACAGTTTCCGCTATGAAGTCAATTGGGGTCACTCTGCAAAAACCCCATGTCTCGGATTTTTGAAAGTTTTCTCCGTTTTCCCGCATTTGAGCCCGATATTCCTGTGCTGGGAATGTCTGCGTTTTCTAAACTTCAACTTCTCATTCACATCAGCATACTTTCTTAACTCTTTTAAATTTTAAATGCATGTGAAAATATGATCTCCCACAGATCATGTATGATTACTCATAGATCTTCTGTCTGGAATACTCAAGAAACGTTGAAAATAACTATTTTTTAATTGATCGGACTCTAGAAATAATTGAGATTTTTCTCATGTGTTGCACCTATAATAGCTATCTTCATTTTTATCTTGAAATTCTTCACCACTAGAAATAAAAATACGAGAAATAACCACTCATGATTCCCTCTTTCCATAGCAATTTTAACTGGTGTTCACATTGTAAAATGTTCTCATGATATCTCTCAAGTCTTCTTCATATTTTAAAATATGCTCCCGAGAACCAATTATCAAAACCAAGGCTGGGGAAATTTGAGGTTTTGTACTTGTAAACAATAGCCATTCTTGGTGCATACCTTGATTTCTTATTTCTCACC
>CM076574.1:991154987-991330713 GCA_034641835.2 Pinus albicaulis
CTAAACAAGTATTTCATGTTTGAGATAATGCCTCAATTATTATGTTTACTTAGTTTGGATTGGGTTGTTGAGGAAGTTGAGAGATTCTCTCAACTTCTCTCTCTAAGATTAGAATTAGTTCAACTATATGTACGTATGTAACATCTACTGATGGGGTGAACAATAATTCAATTATCATTTTATTGTATGTGATTCCTGTGCATCTCTGTACACCTGTATTCTTAACTTGGTATTGGAGCACAGTGGCGCACCAGGTAGCAATCGCAAACGCAGTGGTACGCACTACTTCCAGGTCAAACGTTCCGAACGTTTGGACATTCGGAGGTCAAACGTTCAGTTTTTTGTCAGCACAACCACAACATCGGTTCTCCATCTCAAAGTCAACCACAATTTGCTAGAACTTCAGTACTCGGTTCCTGGTCAGCGCCTCCTCTACTTCAATCACAGGTTACAACCCTTCAGGTCGAGAAAAAACCATTTAGGTCCAATCCAGTGCACCCACAAGGCAATTCGTATGCAGACTTGAATGCTCTTAATATCCAGACGAGATAGGAAAGCGGCTTCCCATATTGAGATATCAAATCCATGTTTTTTGTGCACAGCCGTGAAGTTTAAGGAGAAAGCTCAGAATTGGCCACGATAGCTCCTGTCCTTGGGTGCGTTTTCATATTGTTGGCTTACACTCACAATTTCTTAACATACATGTGGCGGTTTTTACATTGTGATAATATTATTTTTTTTGAAATTTAATCCGCTAAATATTTGTTGATTAAAAAAGGCTAAAGCTTTTCTTTTCAACATGGAGCCTATTGTATTGGAAAAGTTTAATGGCTTTAATTTCTACACTTGGAAGGTAAAAATTCAGCTGCAAATGATGAGTAGAAATCTATGGAATATTGTAGAAGGCTCAGAAAAAGCACCTACAGATGCTAGATAGTTAATTGAATGGGAAAAAAGAGAAGAAAGAGCCAAGTCTATCCTTGGACTATCACTTGCAGATTCCCAGCTACATCTAATTGACTTACAGAAATCTTCTGCAGCAATATGGGAAGAAATGAATAAGGTATTTGGGGCAAAAGCTGTTAATGCAAAATTTTTCTTAAAGTTACAATTGTTTAAACTTCAAATGGATAGTGAGACATCATTGTCAACACACATAAATGAGTTAAGAGCTTTGATGAGACAGTTGTCAGAAATTAATTCTAAAGTAGATGATGATGATGCAAAGGCAATTTTATTAAATAGCTTGTCTTCAAAATATGATAATGCCATATTTACTCTAAGTCAAATGCCACGTCAAACACTTGATGAAATGATAGCAGCTCTTATGGCAGATGAAAAGAGGATAGGTGGCGCAGAGGCTAGTTCACATAATGAACTTGCACTATATTCCAAGGGAAGGATGAATAAAAATAAGACTGAATGTTTCTATTGTCATAAATATGGACATACAACGTTCAATTGCAAAATTCGGGCTCAAGATCTTTTAAATGGAAAATTGAAAAAAACAGCCTATGCAACATTTTCAAAAGATTCACCTGATGCAGATTCTTCAAGTGAGGATGAACCTCTTGATCCATCTCTTAAACTTTTCTAAGAACATGTTTTGTAATATGATTTGCAAGTGTGTGGTGTGGTGTATAGTGTGGGGTTTAAGTTTGTTGTTGTGAGAGTTGTGTAGTACAGAACCAATCATTGAACATTTTAGCATAATCTAAATTAGTCGTTCTCAACGTTCTTCGGTGCCGAGAAAACAATTGGTTAATTTGATTGTGTGAATTTGTTATATGTTGATGGGTCTTGTTGTTCCTCGAGGCTTCAAGAGCATCGGTTACAGGTTATACAATAAGATCCTTATGTGTAAAGGTCACTTTGTAAGATTAATCGTTGATCATATTCTGTACCTAGAATATTTTCCTATAGACTGTTGAAATGTATTCTTCGGGGTTATTTCACAGATGGAAATATTTCCATAGGGTAGTTCAGTGTCGAGACTCTTCTTCGGGGGTGCCAAGAATATTTAATCTTACAAACTTAGCATTGATGGTCAGAAGCAGGTGTACTTTAAATGGGTTGAAAGGTAAGCTCGAAGATATGGAGAAAGAAAGAGCAGAATCTAGAAGACCACATAGTGGGTAGAGTTGCTGATGAAGACCAGCGAGACAAAAACAAATACAAATTTTGTAATTGTGATCTCAGTATTGTAAGTTTTATGTAATGTAGGCATTAAGGGAGGGTGTTTGAGATAATGCCTCAATTATTATGCTTACTTAGTTTGGATTGGGTTGTTAAGGAAGTTGAGAGATTCTCTCAACTTCTCTCTCTAAGATTAGAATTAGTTCAACTATATGTACGTATGTAATCTCTATTGAGAGAACAATAATTCAATTGTCATTTAATTATGTGTGATTCTGTGGATATTCGATGAACGTGTTCTTAAATTTTCCTCTACTCTGACCAACCTTGCACTCTTCCAACCGAGATACACGTACGGTGTCTTCGATATTTTGCACATATGAAATCTTGGCTAAAAGGATCACCAATTCTCGGCGGCGCCATCTGTGATGCCCCACCCCTAAAATTCAACTCAATTGTCTTCTAAATTGTTAACCCTTTTGAGGCTGCCCTATGCCTCTTTTTATAGCAGAAGAGAGGCGGTTATAGCTCCAAGCAAGAAGGGATAGAATCCTCCTTCAAAGAGATTGCTTCGTTACATCAAGGGGTTAGCTCCTTATTGGATGGGATGCATGAACATGAAAGGAGCGATCTTTCCACTACAGGAATTTTTGTAGAAGCTTCCAAATATGACTTAAACTGAGCTTCTATATTTTACTTGCACCTTTTTAATATTTTACAGGGTTCTGCACTTTTAATAAACAGACAGTGTGTTTGGATCCATAGGATTTATAGCCAAAAAGTGCAAGACCGCAGGAAAAACTAGGAGAAAGTGTGGTACCAGAGTTTTAAGGCTTTTATGAGCTTTTATCTTAGTTTCAAGGCTTGACTTTGGGAATTATGATATTGCAGACTTCCAAGGGAGTAATAAAATTTCATGGTGACAAATTTCAGTGTAACAGCATCTAGTGAGGCCCTTTCCTTGCTATTTGAACTTGATTTTTCTTCAATCACATGCATGGTTTCAATTGCATTGGGATCGGTGTGGTGTCTATATAGTGGCGCTTACTTCCACATGGCGGGACATAAGAAGCTTTTCAATGACTTGGAGGAGAAATATCTCCAAATTCATATACAGATGGGTGACGATGCATGATACAATGCGACCAGAATTGGTATTATTACCTATGAGAGGGATTCAAGTAAACCATTTCAATTGAAATATGTTATGCATGTTCCAGGTCTGAAGAAAAACTAGGTCTCAGTCGCGATGTTCAAGGACATAGTCTATGACATTGTTTTCAGCGATGGAAAATATTTCTTGTGACATAAAACCATTGTTCAAACCAAGAGGATAGGGATTTGAGTTAAAAATATATACATGCAAGAGGTAGATGGTTGTGCTACGATGATGGGCAAGGCAGAGAAAGTGGTGAGCCAGGATGAGGGTGAACTATGGCACAGGTGATTGGACCATCTTCATCATGGAGCCTTGAAAGTCATGCACCAAATATCTATTGGACTTCCAATGGGAAAACTTGCTTAGTTAGATCATTTCAAGTGTTGCACCATGAGGAATTATGTAAATTACACCTTTCATTAAAAGGAAAACCGTGCTTCGGTGATCCTAGAGAGAGATGACACAGACGTCTGTGCACCACTCTTAGTTGCTTCAACATCAAAACACATGTATTATGTTATTTGTGTTGATGATTTTTCTCGTAAATGTTGGATCTTCTTCATGCAGAAGAAGGATCAAGCATTCCCAAAGTTCTGTGAGTTTAAGGAATTGGTGGAGAAAGAGTCAAGGAATCAAGTGAAGGCTCTGAGGAGTGATAATGGTGGAGAATACATCTCTAATAAATTCAAATACTTCTGCAGCAAAGCAAGAATTCGAAGAGAACTCATCGCACCTCATAACCCACAACAAAATGGGTTCATGGAGAGGAAGAACATAACGATCATGGGTGTAGCATGAGCAATGATGCATGAACATGGCCTAACAATGCATTTTTGGGATGAAGCATGCAACACTCTTGTTTATGTGAAAAATCATTGCCCTCATACAGTACTTAGCATGAGTACACCTGAATAAGCTTTCACTGGTAAGAAACTAGATGTTTCTCATTTTATGATTTTTGGCTCATCTATTTATATGCATGTGACCAAGAATGCCAGGAAGAAGCTCGAGTTGACTGCTGAAGTTGGGATATGTGTGGGGTACACAGAAACACCCCACAATTATTGTGTGTATTTCCCTAATAGTAAGATCACTATTATGCGAAGGGATATAAAATTTGATGAGAGGAAAGAGATGCGGTTGTAGCTTGAGAGGGATATGGACTTGCATGCAGAGGAGGAACTCTTGGTTCCCAAAGATGGGTCTCTAGATGTTGATCATCCACAGGAGGAGGTTCATGGAGTGGAGGATTCCAGTCACGCAGGGCCAAACATCAGAACTGGAAGAAGTCGTACCACATAAGCTAATAGGCTAAGGCTTGATGCTGTGCAAAATGTAGGAAACCCTACTTCACATCAGAGAAAAATATAGTCTCCTGACTGATTTACTGGATACATGGCTCTCATGAGAGAACGTGTCATGACTGACCCATATTCCTTTCAGGAAGAAGTGTAGGAGCCCACATGAGTAGATGTAAAGGTGGAGGAGTATGACTCCATTGTCAGAAATAGTGCTTGGGAAATTGCTCCAAGGCCGGTTCATAAATAAACGGTAGCTTCAACATGGATATACAAGGTAAATAAAGTTGATGATAGGAGTGTTGAGAAATACAAGGCCAAATTTGTGGCCCGAGGCTTCTCACAGATAGAATGTATTGATTATGAAGAAATCATTGCACCTCTTGCACGGTATTCTTCGATAAGGACCATCCTTGCTCTCTCAGTGCAGATGGGCTAGCGCATTCATCAGATGGATGTGAAGACTGTGTTTCTCAATGGGATCATTGAGGAAGAGGTTTACTTTGAGCTGCCTGACATATTTTAGATCTTCAGTAGTGAGTCACATGTGTGCAAACCCAAAAGAGTGTTGTATGGGGTGAAGCAAGAACCTCGTGCTTGCTACACTCGGATAGACAACTATTTCACCAGACTTGGCTTCACCAAGAGTGAGGCAGATGCAAACCTATACAAAACTATGGTGGATGGTAATATTTTAAGCATTCCTCTCTATGTTGACTATTTGATGATGACTGGTGATGAGTAGTTGATACACTCATGCGAGGAGGACCTTAAAAAGGAGTTCGAGATGAAGGATATGGGCCTCCTTCATTATTTCCTTGGATTGTAACTATGGAAGCGAGATGGTGAAATTTTTGTGTCTCAAGGAAAGTATGCAAGGGAGATACTGTGTAAAATTCACACGGAGGGTTGCAAACCCATGGATACTCCTCTTCCAGGAAACTGGAGGAAAGAGGACTCTACATCTGAAGAGGTATTGGATGCTACTGTCTATCATCTATTAGTAGGTTCACTAATGTATTTAGAAAATACAAGACCAGACATATTTTATGTGGTTAACCAACTAAGTCAAGCGATGGTTATGTGTAATATCCCAAAATGGGAAATTTCTACAACAATAAGAATATCTTAATATATTCTTAAGTTGGAGCTTCATAAAATCATGAGCATGGAAATTTAAATCAGCTCATAAGATGTAATATTACATCCCACCATCATATGAAGGAACAACAGCAAGAATATGGCCTATACACTCCTTCCACAGTGGGGAAATGAAACAATATAAGGCATAAAACAGTTGTATTTAGAAAATAATGCTATACCTATGAGAATGGGACTTGGATCCCTTAGAATAGACTACATGCAACTCACATCCAGAATTGGAGTTGAAACAAATCATTCTAGCCAACATAAACAGATCTCCCCAAGTCAATATGTCTCAAATAAGCCCAAACCCCATGACTTTGCTCAACAAGAATTATTGAAGCATGAAAAAACATTATTTTAGTGAGGTTTTATGCAGTAAATAATGAGAATTAATATATCAGGAGTGTACAATCATCCAATGGCTAAGAAAATGGAGATTCCCTCCTTTTTGTACACAACAAGAATAACCCGACAAGGGTTTCAAGAAAATACAATGTATAGAAGGGAAAATCTGTAGATCTAGATCTGGAAAATGTAGTATACTACATATTTGTATATATATAGCTAGAAATGTACAAGAAAGAGAAGAATAATGATGTAAAAAGCTTTCCGAGAGAAGGGTTGGCCCTTCCTCCAAGGAATAAGCTCACAAGAAAGGGTTCAAACCCTACTACTGCATCACTCTGGAAAAATACGCAATTTCTGCAAATAACTGCGCTGTAGAAGATGGGAAATGATTCAGCCACATGCCAAGATGTAAAATATTCTCTGGAATCTCCTATTCAGATCTTGCAAAGCAAGGGGAGCTCCCTCCTTTGAAAGATAAGCTTAGGAGCTAGTGTTGTAAGTATCCCACTACAACACCCTACAACACAATGTTCCTTGCTACAGGAATAATTTTGTAGCTGAAGGAGGATGCTTAGCCTCAAGCTTGGATGTTGGAAAATGAAGAACAATGCTCCTCCAAGAGATCACTCCAGGAAGGAGAAGGAATCCCTGAGCAGGAATGCCTTGTGCTAAATAGCACTACATACTCAACTCGACAGCTGAAGAATTCTCAATATTCTAAGTAGAACAAAATCAATAATCCATAAGATAACCTCAAATGTATTCTATCTTCCTCCTAAGTTTGTGAGCCTCCTCACCTTGGGTCCCACCCATTAGGGTTTCCAACACCACATGGTCACTTTCCCTCCAAAACTGCGTTGTAGCTCCATCAAGGCTACTCCTCGATACTGCTATTGGCTTAGTCAACTTGACTGAATCAAGATGATTCTCTTCCTGTTCATACATGGAAATCACAAAATCCAACCACTAGAATGTCCCCTTTTCATACCAAGAGTGCTTTTATGTAATACAAGATAAGTATGGGTCTTTTTCCCAATTTATTCGTCTACTAAGTGCAATAATCAAAATTAAATATTCCTATTAACTGCATGCTAATTTTATGAATATTTCATTAAGCCTACCAAGCTCTTTTGGAACGTGAACAAGCATGACCTGAGATACCTGAGGGGCACATCTCAGTATAGCTTATGGTATAGATGGTATAATGCGGGTAGCCTAACGGACAGAAAGAACACATAAAGGGGCATATTTAGTATCGGATCTATAGTTGTTTCTTGGTACAACGGTAAACAAAAATCTGTGGCACTCAGTTCAGCAGAAGTAGAATACATGACGAGAGCAAGTCAAGCTACATGTGAGGCTATCTAGATGAAAAATATCTTGGTTGGCTTGTTTGCTTCTCATTTATATCCTATAGTGATTCATTGTGATAATCAGAGTTACATTAAACTCTCAATTAATCCTGTGTTTCATGATATCTGTAAGAATATAGATATATGGTATCAATATATCAAATATTTTGTGCAACTGAAGATCATGTTTCTTCAGTACATTCCTACAAAAGATCAAGATGCAGATATTGTAACGAATGCGCTCACCAGGAGCAAATTAGAATACCATAGAGACAGGATCTCAGTGAAGGATAATCCCTGTCTTGTTGAGAGGGAGTGTTGAGATTCAATAAGAAGATCCTAGTGAAAATTAAGCACCTACACTATGATGAAGCCTCAAGCTATTTTTAGGTGGAAGTCTATTTTTATAATGGATGAGAAAATTCTATTTATAGATCAAATGTCTATTTATAGATGCATGTCGACTATTATTATCCCTTAATAATAGTTGGACAATAAATATTAATCTATTCTCATGGAGCACTTGGAATCAGTTGACTGAAGTGGAAAACTAGTTAGCTGAAGGAATTTCGAGTTCAAAGGTTGGTTGGTGGGACATGCAAGTGGAATTAGTTGTAACAGAGTGATTCGAAGTTGTAACAGTGTTGGATGTGTAGTTATGTGAGTTGTAAAGTAGTTTAACTCAGTTAAGTGAGTTAAAATCATGTGTGCTAGTCGTAACTAAAGATACACTAGTGAGATATCAGTGAATTAAATATTAATTAATTCACAATCAGTGGTCTCACATGCAACTAAATATTTACTACTGTAAACTACATGCATGTCAGATCTAGTGGAGACCCAGTTTAGATGTAGGTGAAAGGGATAGTTGACTATTAGTTGTACTATATTGGGTTGCACTCATGCAAGCCAAAAACACATTGGATATGCTCATGAGGATTGCGCAGTCAAGGAGGGCACGATTGCATCAAATTGGTCTTTGTAATCATCTTGGATTGCACAATGTAGGTAGGTTGTTATGAGGAAAAAATTTGGCTAAGGCATTTATCAATTTCTGTAAGACAGTATGAGACGATTGTATATTGTACTCAGAGAACATGGATTAGAGTTTTGTATGAGATTGTTTCATGATCAATGATATATAGGTAATATATGATAATGGGGTTTTTAGCTTTATTCTTTCCTGGTAAAAACATCTGTGTTATGTGTGAATGATCTTTCTTCCTAATATTGAAATTGGTGATTGTGTTTTAAATTTCTGCCAGAATTTGTGTACAAGTGATTATGTATTTAACAGTGGCATATAATTGTTACATAAGGATAATCAAGGAAATACATCATTTTTATTAAATTTATATAGTTATTAGGACCGAATATGGTTAATATAGAAAAGCAATGAAATACTCGAGTAATATAAGTTGATGACACAAAACACAATTTTCCAGAAATACAATATCTCTCCACTAAATAATTAAAATAGAAATTGAAAATAGAGTAGATGATTAGGAAAAGACTCACCTTATCCTCATGAAATAAGTTAGGATTTTTTTTTTTTCTTGTGTTTTGGAAAAATTTTAGAGAAAGCGAGAAAGTAAAGAATTCCCATTTAAATAGTTATCTTATATTGAATTACTTGAAGGTGAAATAAATAGAGTTTGACAACAATATGCTTAATCTCTCATAGGTTTTCTTAATAACCATCCAGAATGTATCAATATTTTGATGGATATTGAAGGGAACATGGGGCCATGACTCATATGTGTTCCCAAGACACCACTTGCAATTGTGGATACAATCTTGTGCCTTGCATTGATGGTGCGGTATATGCCTTAGAGGTTGTAGTTTACGCATCAAGGAACATAAATTCTTATATACATATATGCATTCCTTATTGATCAAGTAGGGTTTCATCCCATTGGAGCTTTCAAAGCCATCATGTTTTCTTGACCTACCATGAAGAAATTTGCAAGGCCCTAGAAATTGACTAAATTTTTTACACTAGTGAAGAGTAACCAATCACAAATGACATAAATAATAGTTGGCTCCACATGCATACCATTTTAATCTATGATGTATCCTATATACTAAATTCACTTTATTTTAAATGAACATATATTTATATTGGCAAATTACTTTGGTCCCACATGATACATAGGTGCCGTAGTTTTTGTTGCAACTATTCTATCTCATTATCTTAAAGGCATAAGGATATCACACACACACGCACACACACACACATATTTAAAAAATGTACATTATTGTGCATTAATGTACTTTAGTGCATATTAATATACTTAATTGTATATACGTTATTGTTATGGGTAGTAATGTATATTAATCAAGCTACATTAATGTATATTAAGCTACATTAATGAACTACCAAAACCACATTAAAAAAATTAGTGTAGTTGATATAGCCAAAGACATTATTAAAAACCGTAGGGTTGATATTCACTTTAGTTTTAGTATTAATCCCTTGCTTTTTTTAGTATCAATTAGTTAGTTTTATAATATTTTGTTTGGTAAGAAAATAAAGAATCAAGGATGTCATGTATAAATTTTTGATAATGATTTTGCTAAAAAATACATAATAAATACATAATTACTATGTCCAATCCATGTTTTAGAGCAATGCCAACTAATTTCAATATTATGAATCTATCTAAATATTCCAACTAGAAATTTGAAAAATAAAAGAATTTTAATCCCAAAGTAACCTTATAAATCGATCCCTAACTTACAAATCATTACTCCATAATAAAACACTATCCACATTACTAAATTACCTAGCTAATAAATGATCTTATATTTCACAAATCATTACTCCGTAATAAAATACTATCCACATTACTAACTTACCTACCTAATAAATCAGCTTGTATCTCCCATATCTTGGCCATTGGGTCATCCACTAGTTGGAACTAGCACCAGCCTAGATCCATCTTATCTTCGGATCTATCAAGCGCCAAGAGGGATCAAATCTCTCGAGGTGCAAACCTCCTTTTTGAGTGCAAAACATGAGGAAATGTTTGTGCCTTGAGATATTACATCCCTCTCGGCGCTTGATAGATCTGTAGTTAAGAAGGATCTAGGCTCGTTTCAGTCGTGTGCTGCCAAGGAAAGTCTATCAACGAAATGATTAGTTTTATCAATAATATGTAAATATATCAAATATTGATATAATCATTTTAAATATCCAAAATATTTCTGATATTAACTTGGTCATTTTAATTTTAAATTTTCTTAGTTACCTTAGTTTGTTGAGATGATAAATATTGTTAATAACTTTAATGATGAAAAATGATGAAATAGTTTTTTTGAATGCAAAGTGACAATAATAATGTTGAAAGATAGAAAATGTGAATAATAATAATGTACTCATGTTACAAATATTCCTCACTGTGATCAACCTCAAACTATTCTCTTCTACTATTCTTATTGTCACCCTTGTTAGTTTTTTCATAATAAGATTAGAAAATAACTTCTAACTGAAATCAATGCATTTAGTGCAAACAATCAAATAGGATTAGGAATCATCTACATTGAAATCAATGCATCTAGGGAAAGAAATCAAACATAATTATAAATTAACATCTACATTGAAATCAACACATCCAGTACAAGAAAACAAATAGTTTTAGAAACCACGACCTACACTAATATCAATTCATCTAGTGCAAGTAATCAAATATCATTACAAAAAAACGTCTACAATAAAATCGATGAATCTAGTGCAAACAATCAAGTAGGATTAGAAATCACCATCTCCACTTAAATCAATCCATCTAGTGCAAGAAATATTCTTCTCTCTCTCCACCATCCATCCATATCTATACCCCCCTCCATCTCTTATTTTTTGTCTCTATATCTCACCCCCTAAACACACATGATCTCGCACTCCATATCTATCAATATCTCTGTCACTCCCTCCCTCTCCCCATCTCTCTCTTCTTCCCTCTCTTCACCTTCCATCTATATCTCTATCTTCCCTTTCTCTCCCTCTTCCCAAATAATATCTCTCTTTCCTCCTTCTGTCCTCTCTCCCTCTCTCTCCATCTTCCTTCTCTCTCTCTCTCTCTCTCTCCACCTTTATCTCTATATGTATTTCTTCTTACCTCCCTCTCTCCCCCCCTCCAATTCCGTCTCTCTTTCCCTCCATATCTCTAATCTCTCACATCCTCTCTCTTCCTTCCACTCTCTCTCTCTCTCTCTCTCTCTCTCTCTCTCTCTACCTGCGAACTATCTTAATATATCCCTCCATGTCTCCTTATCTCTCATTCTCTCCCCTCTTATCTCCATATCTCCTTCTTTGTCTCTTTATCTCACCCCCAAACATACACGCTCTCTCTTTGTCTCTCCCTTGTCAGTCCTTCTCTCTCTCTCCAATTCTCACTTTCTATATGTCTTATTTCCTACCTCTCTCCCCCTCCAACTACATCTCTCTATCACTCTTTCTCTCCTCGTCTCTCTCAAGTCCTCTCTCTCTCTCTCTCTGTTTTCCCTCCAATACTCTCTCTTCCCTCATCATTCTCCTCATCTCTCTCATCCTTCCCTTCTCTCCATTTCTCTCCTACCTCCCTCTCACTTCCCCATCTCTCTCTCTCTCTCTCTCTCTCTCTCTCTCTCTACCCCTCTCTCCCTCCAACTATATTACTATATCCCTCCCTCTATCCTTCTCTCCCCCCTTCTCTCTATACATCCTACTTTGTCTCTTTTCTCACCCTTAAACATACACACTCTCTCCATCTCTCCATTGCTAGTCCCTCTCTCTCTCTCCACTTCTCTCTATATATTTATTCTTCCCTCCCTCTCCCCCTCTTCAACATCTCTCTATCCCTCCCTCTCACAAGTCCTCTCTGTGGTCCTTCCTATCTCTCCCTGTCTCTCTTACCTCCCTCTCTCTTATGTCATCTCTTTATCACTTTACCCTTACCCTCCTCTCTCTTCTGCCATCTTTGTCTCCTCTAAACCTATCACTATCTCCCCCCCCCCTCTCATTCTCTCTCTCCCTCCTCCATATTTGTGTCTCCCTCTCTCGCTCTTCATTCTTCCTCTCCCTTTTCCTTTATTTTATCTCCATCTCTCCCTTCTCAATCCCCCTATATCTCCACCTCTATCACTCTATATCTTTGTTCTTCCCTCCCATATATATCTATAGTTAATATATATCATGGTACATTTATATATATTATAATATAATAAATTTCATATTGTATTAATCGAATGTTATTAAATTTAATAATATTAATGTTTTAATATTATATTAGGGCTATTAATGTTTTTTTTGCATGGTATTAATAATAATTTTCCTATGGTATTTAGACCATAGGCTTCACCTAAATAAAACCTATTTTTTGAGTGTTAGTAAATATAAAGCAGATTATAGAGTAAATATGAAAAGAGGTTTTATTTACTTACCATACCTCTGGTTTATTTATATTTTTATTTATTTACCATACCTCTTTTATTTACTATGGTATTTGGCCCATAGGCTTGTTGTATAATTAGAATTTTATTTATAATCATCTTTGATATATTTTTATTTTTTTACCTTACCTTTTTAAACCTCTTTTATATTTAATTATTTAGCATACCTCTTTATATATATTTTATATTTTTTTATTTATCATACCTTTTTATACTTTTTTGTATTTATTTATTTATTTACCATACTTCTTTTATAAATATGGTATTTGGCCCATGGTATTTAGCCCATGGTATTAATATTAATTTGTCCCATGGTATTCGTCGCATAGGCTTCATCTAAATAAAACCTTGCTTTTTGAGTTTTTTTAAATATAAAAAAGTTTATGGAGTAAATATAAAAAGAAGTTTTTGTTTATTTACCATACATATAGTTTATATATAATTTTATTTATTTACTATAACTATGGAGTACCTATAAAAATAGGTTTTATTTATTTACCATACTTCCAATTTATTTATATTTTTATTTATTTAAATTTTGAAATATTGCAATTTTTATGGGGAAATATTTATATCTTTAAATATTTTAATTTGTCCATACAACATGGGTTTTCTTTTTAAAGATTCATTTTACAAGTATTTAATTAAAATAAATATTAAACAATTTTGGATTTTGATCGTTTGTGTTGAATTAACTCTTTTTCTTTAGTTAGGAAATGATATTGACTTTAGTAAAGAGTAAATATGTTTAAAATTTTACTTAATTTGGAAATTCAATGTGGTGAATTTTTTTGTTAAAGTTAAATTTATGATACATTCAAATTCAAGTATATAATAAAGCAATTATTAAATGAGTGAGATAATTTACTATCTATTCAAGTTATATAAATAATACATAGCTATATTTTAATAATTAATGTCAATTAATAAGGTAAAAAAAATATATTTATTTTAAATATTCAAGTTATATAAAATTAAAGATTAGGTTAATACTTTGGTTGACATTATCAATTATTTTTTCAGAACATGACATAATTCACATAGGGTCATGTATTGTGACGTAAATTGGTGCATTGGGCACATGCTTTGGAAAAAAGCACATACATTTTTAAATTAAACTTAAAAAAAATGACATGGTAAGTATATTAGCTCAAAAATCATATTGTAAATATATAAAGTATTATCCTTCGTGGTTGGATGAAACTTTTCTTGAACATATAAATAATATCCATTCAAATTATATAAATAATACATGGCTATATTTTAATAATTAATGTCAGCCAATTAATAAGGTAAAAAAGTTATATTTAATCTAAATATTCAAGTTATATAAAATTAAAGATTAGGTTAATACTTTTCTTGACATTATCAATTATTTTTTGAGGACATGACATAATTGGCATAGGGTCATACTGGACTGTAGATTTGGTCAATAAGTGGAAAAAAAAATAAAAATTAAGAATTAGAAAGCCTGCCATTAGTATATTAGCTCGAAAATCATATTGTAAATATATAAAGTATTATCCTTCGTGGTTGGATGAAAGTCTTCTTATAGGGGCTTACAGTTCCTTTCCCGTTGAAACTTTTCGTGAACATATAAATAATATCCATTCAAATTATATAAATAATACATGGCTATATTTTAATAATTAATGTCAACCAATTAATAAAGTAAACAAGTTATATTTAATCTAAATATTCAAGTTATGCAAGATTAATTTAGCTCAACTACCGACCATCATTACGGCATCCTTTTTTTCTTCAATTTTTAACATTTGGTCCCGTGGAAAGGGTTCACAGTTAGTCTTGCGGTCGATCAACTTTAAGCAGAAAGTAAACATTTGCTTGGTAAAGTAATGGGGGGATGTGGAGATAGTGTGGATGCGGGGTCTTCATGGTATGAAGGCCAACGCCCTCTTGGTGGGTCGGGGGAGGGTTTGGGTTCCTTCCTGTTCACCGCCACTGCTTTCGCACGTCCGGAGGTTAGAACTGCATAGTCACTCCAGGATTAGACAACCGATGCGGGTAGGGAGACGTTTAAGGCTTGGTGGGTCGAGGAGGGGTTGCGCCATTGTGACCATGAACGAGGCAATGCCGATGAAAGGTTTCCCTTTGGCCGCCGTTGGGTGGCCAAGTCTGTTTCGTCTAGCACAGAGTGTTGTGAGACCTGGGTAAGATGGGGGGCTCTGAGAGACATGTTCCGGTTTCTACTAGGTAAGCTTTTGCTGGTACCCATTCTGCACAATATTTCCGTTGCTATTGGTGGCTATTGGTAAATATTTAAGCTGGAACCCATGGAGGACAAATCTATGTCGCTTGTGGTGGCTATTGATGAATATTTTCTATGCTGGTACCCGATGTGAACATGATATTGTGGCTTTTGGTGGCTAGAGCTGTAGTGTAGTTGGATCAGCAGTGGTAAGTTGTCAGCCTGTTTTTACCAAGCTGGAACCCATTTGAATATATGGTTGTTATGAGTTTGGTGGCTGTTGATGCATGTTTTGAGGCTGGTACCCAATGTCGACTATCTGTGCAAGTTTTTGGTGGTTGATGAAGGAGTTCATTAGCTGGTACCCAATGTGAACATTGGTCGATCGTTTTTGGTGGCTGTCGAAGTTGCATTTGGCTGGAACCCAGACTGAACAAGTATTGTTTGCTTATGGTGGCTGCGGGTGAACTCAGGCTGCTCCGTTTTTTATCCTGCTTAAGCTGTGATGGGGTTCAAGGTGTGGCGAATCCACATGGTCATGTCGTGATGATTAGTATATGTTTCTGGATGCATTGTGAGACGATTCTCCCCCTGTGATCTGGGGGTTTTTCTCTCTCTGGGCAGTCTTTGATGCACAGGGGACATTTGAATCGCGGGTTGCAGCTCACAATGCCAATGTGAGATGTGTGGTGTTGATTAGAGTGGTGATGCTCTGGAGGCTCACTGGGCGCATAATAGAATAGGGTAGTGAAGCTCTGGTGTTTGATATTCCGTTTTATCTGTGAAGGGGTCTGTCGCGGGGTTTTTCTTTGGATTTGCCTCGGGTTAACATATCTGTGGCTTGGGATATTGTATTCCCCTGTTACATTTGGTGTTGCGAATCAGCGTGGAGTTGCTGTATGATGTTTCGCTCGGGGCTATTCTGTGAATGCCACCCTTCAATACTTTGAAGCTAATGCTGGTTTCTGGCTTCAAGGAACTTTTATCCGCTGGATCCAGGTTAAAGGGGCCTCTTAACGTGGTGTGGGGTGCTTTCATCTCGCTCTACGGGACCTGCTTTGCGGGTGATGGAGGATTTACTCTGGTCACTCTGTTTCAGCTAACCGCCATTACTGGGGGATCTCAGGCTATTCCGGTTAGCCGTTAGATCATTCCGGCTATTTTGAATTCATTTTCAGGGACTGGCTTTTCCCTCTCCATTCGCCTGTCAGCAGCGGCGATTTGACTTTCTAGCCGTTGTTTGGTCGGGTGTATCATTTAATGTCATTAACGTTCACCAGCTCAACATTGTATGACACTTTTGTACTTTGGATCATCCGTGACCGGTCGCCCTCTCAGCTGTGACCGTTCACCTACCATCAGTGCTCCGGGTTTCGAACTGTGGATGGCTTCTTGACTCGATCTCCGACCCAGGCGACTTCTCATATTCTCAATGGCTTGTATTGGCGGATCTCCCCTGTCTTTATATCTTCTGGGTTTTGGTTTACGGTATCTGCTCTCCGAGTATGCCGGTCTAATATCAGCGGGTAGCATGGTCCGGGTGGGCGTTTTTTTCTCTTCTCTCCTGGATACTTCATATCCCTTCGATCCCGGATCTGAAGGACCCCCCGGTCCTGGGTGGAGTTAGTATGGTGGCGGATCTCTGGACCGTGTTGGGGAGCCGGATCTCCCCCAATCACGGGGTCCATTCTCATCGTTTTTTGGGTACTTTTTTGTTTTTCAGGGCTGCGCATCAAGCGAGCCTGTTATGTTGTGCAGGTGTTGTGGTATTGTCCAAGGCTGTTTACTTCTTCGTGGGGAACTGGCTTTATTTTCAAGTGACTCGGCTTCCTAGTCATGTGCGCGTGAAGTATACAAGCGAGCCTGTTTTATTTTATGTTTCTTTCTTATCAGTTATCTTTTACCTCTTTATCTACATGAATATGATGCTGCATATTTTCTCTGCTGGCTCTCTACTTTGTACAGGGATGATCACGTGGATATGTCTTTATACTATCCGTTATGTTGTTGCCATGAACATCGAATTACTTCTCTTCAGAAGTGTATTCTGGATGTATTTGGTATATGGGGTTTTCTCGCTGTTTTAAATAACAGTTTGAGAATGTATTCATGATCATGTACTGTCATATATTTTTATTAATATATACAACGTTTTTTTCTTTCTGAAAAAAAGTTATGTAAAATTAAAGATTAGGTTAATACTTTTGTTGATATTATCCATTATTTTTCGAACTTGACATAATTGACATAGGGTCATATTACCATATTGGAGTACATGAATTAGGTCTCTTGGCGCAATAAGTGGAAAATAAAAAAAATTAAGAATTAGAAAGCCCCATTTTTTGATCGGCACAGAAAAATGACACAATGGTAAGTATATTAGCTCGAAAAATGTATACTCGAAAATCATATTGTAAATATATTAAGTATTATGTTAAATGGGTGGATGAAAGTCATTTATAGGGCTTACAGTTTCTTTCCAGTTGAAACTTTTCCTGAACATATCTATTAAAATCTATAGCCTATAGCTCGAAAAGCGGCTAGATGGAGGAATCAAGAAATGGAAGCGGCACTGATATTGCCAATCTTGCTAGAGAAATCTTTGATGGGATTGAGGCTTACAAGGAAGAATTGGATGACATATGGCAAGGATTTATACCTTCACATGAAGAAGAAGCGCCATCTCCGGAAAATGAAGGTGCAGTTCAGCAGCACTTGATCTCTAGCGTAACCTTTAGAGCCATTCAAAGACAGAGCAGACGTGTCTGGGAATTAGAGAATGTTTGGGATAATGTGAATATACGTCAATTAGATGATACTGTACAGAAACCTAACTGTGAATGGCTTCTTCCGAACGACAGTGATGATAACTACAGTCATGATAACATCACTTCTTCCGAACGACAGTGATTTTAAATTAAGTGTTTAAGCAAAATATTGTTTCCTTTCAGTAATTGTAATATTTTACTATCACCCATTTTAATATTTTATGATTCACTTTGTGTTCCTCAACGTTTCCATAGGCATAAATAGTGATAGGTTTATTTTTTTTATAAATTGATTACCTTTTTACTTTCATGGACGTAGAGGGAGGGTAATGATAGAGTATGATTGTCAAATCTTTTTTCAATAGTGGGAATCAGCGGAAAACGGGTGTAATGATAGATTATGATTGTCAAATTTATTTTTAATGGTAATAGTGGTAATGAGAAGAGGATGTATTTGGTATTTTTTTAATGTGAATTATTAAACATTTTTGTTTGTTTGATATATTAATGTATTTGTTTGATGATATAAGTGTTGTATAGTGATATTTTTTTCATTATTTATGTAAATGTAATGTGTATTTTTTTAATGTGAATTATTGAACATTTTTGTTTGTTTAATACATTAATGTATTTTTTTGATGATATAAGTGTTGTATAGTGATATTTTTTTCATTATTTATGTAAATGTAATATAGAAGGGAGAGGGAAGCAATGGTTGACTAAATTTGTTTCTCATAATAGATTTATTTTTTTTAGTCTCTTTAAATTAATTAAATGGATTTTTATATTAAAGTTGTTTGGGATATAAAATAACTTATATCTTTGAGGAGAGAGTGTTAGGTTTTCTAGGGAGAGAGGTACTATTCATATTAAGAAGATTGTTCAACTGTATGGTTAGAACATATTTTCTTTCCCAAACATTATTGGATCAAAAAAATCTAAATGTAAAAAAATTTTGTTGGCCTTTATTATCATAATTTGTGCATACATGGATATCTTCAAACTTTTACTCAATTTTATTTTCCTTAACAATCCAGAAAATGATTTTTTTGGGGTGAGTTAAAAGGGAGGGAAACCAAAAACAAACAATGTCAGGCTAGGAGATAACTCCATTAAAACTGAAATTATTTGCATTAAACAGTGCACAAAAATATATACATGGTGGGTAAGACTCTTGAGATTCATCCCCTACTGTCTCTTCTTCTTGTGCCTCTCCTTATTTTGGGATTAGGTGTGAAAAATAACCACAAAAATATCATGCTTCTACTACAAAGATCACATATAAGTATATGAGTATTAACCTACATATAGCAAGGTAACTCAAGAAAGGTTATGCCTCTCTTCATTAGTAAATATAATAAATATGATACGACGCAACAACACTTCAAAATTCATCAATTAAAAATTCTCAATACCAATTATGAAGGAAATTCTTCCATCATGAGAATTGTATAATGAATGTTGCACCAAGAGAAAATATTATTACCAATTCATAAACATATTAGTCTTCAAAAAGCTCCAATTAAAACATAAAACAATCACCTGAATGTGGGTGAACCTTAATTTTTATATGGTGGCTGGACTTGAGAGTGACACCTGGCCAGGCCACCTGCCAACTCCTAAGCGTGGTACCACAGCCTTAAAGGCCCTTAGGGTGAAGCATTCCACATTCATCGCTCACTCGCTTTGTCTTTACTCTGCAACCTGCTCAACGTTGTCTTCAATGGAGACTCGTCCCATCTCCAACAATGCTAATTATGCTCAACATTCCCTAGTTTTTTCCTTTAACCAACCATAGCTACTAAGCTCCATCTCTCCTCTCCATCTTTTTCTGCGACTCGCCTTCTAGTCTACTAGAGAAGATTGCCCTCCTTTGGCTTAGCGAGCCATTCATCCTCATGCTCTTCACTCTCTATCTTCGCCTGAAGCCTTCCCCTAGCTTTCGCCTCCACCCGAGTCTGGTTGTTGTGTCCATATGAAGCACTCTCCTCCCTGTCCTCCACATTTTCCCTCTAGTCAACTCTCTTTGTCTTCTCACTCGTCATCTCCCTAGGTCGTCCTCTCAACATTCCTTCTCGGCCTTTAGCCCTAGCATGACGCGTCAGCATCACATGAGGTGTAGAAGGGGTGGTGGTGGCAGGCGTCCCAACTCTCGACTGCCCCTATCCATCCATGATACCTGCAACTTCCAACCTCTGGCAAGCAATGAAGTTCAATGCCACTTCAATAGTGCCATGGAGAGATCGAGAATTACTAGTACCATTTCTATTGTGTTTCAGGAGGAGAAGCATGAAGATTTAGCTTCAACTTGCAGAAAGTGTAGGAGGAAGTCTACCGTTTCTATTAAGCCTCCGCAGGACAGCAGAAAAACTGTAGCCCTCCCAGTAAAATCAAGCTCACAGACCTCCAGCAGCGAGGGTAGTGGCAGCGGAAGCTCTGCACGCGTGGATAAGAAATTGAAGGACAACAACTCTTCTTCCTCTTCTGAGAACTCTACTCAGCATTCCAAGGGAGGTGAAGATGATTCAGAGGATGACTACACTTGTCCAATTGTGGAAGAGACTCCTCCTCCACACACCAACATCTAGCTTGATGGTAGGTCTTCTTCCTCTTTTTTGGACCTCCGTCATGATTGGCTACATGTCAAGACATGTTGACTGTAAACATTTTGGTAGCATTTGTTTTTTTTGTAAACATTATTTTCTGGGATACTTTATGATTGTTGGTTTTCTGGTTATGGGCAACATCTTTTGGGTCGGTTTCCCGGTTATGGGCGGCCTCTCTTATGTTTTTTTTACTAAGACTCCCTCCAGAGTTGGCTAGTTCTTCAACCTGAGAGGTGGGTCTCGCTTTGTATACTATGTTTTATATCAATAGATTAAACCAACTTAGAAAAAAAAACATAAAAAATGGACTGACATAAATTGGGTACAAATGGTTGTTTTCTACACCATAATAAATATATATGATCCATATTGTAAAAAAAAATAGCTACATCTCCCGGATGTGGGTGATGATAAGGTGATCTGGGAGGACGACTCTTGGCAGTGACCGGATGTTGGAGTGTGGCCTGGCCACATGGTCACATACGAGCTCACTCATATGGATTTAATTTCTGCTAGAGCAGATTGTAAATGCTCATTTAATTCGCACTCTCGTCGAGGATTAACTCACAACTACAAGTTTCAAATGATGGGAATGCTTTCTTCTCTGTCTGGTTCTCCGCTCCTCAATTGCCCCTCCCCTGTTCTGAGGGCTTGCAGATGTCCCTATGGTATTGTGGAGCCAAGCTCTCGTACGAATATCAGGAGGTGCTGCTCCCTCCTTTGCTCCATTGAGATTACTCCAGGTGCTCACTTCTCTCAAAGCCTGCATTGTCGCCTGCATTTGACCTCGGTTCCTTCATTCTCTGAAGCTATTTATTCACCTGTGCCTATGCGTCATTATCCATGTTCCAGCGCCCTCATGCCTCACTTAAGACAGTGAATGCGCTGCCGTCGGGGTAGCAGTCGTGGCAAAGCCACTCGTACGCCACCCTCTTCCATTTCTGATACCTCTTCCTCCCCTCAGGAATTTGACCATGGTAGATATCTTGCTACTCGTAAAGGACGAGGTAGAGTCCGGCCTACTGGTAAAACACACCCACAGTATAGCTCTCTTTTTCCTCCTACTACTTGCCCCTCGAGACCAGATACCATCGCCATAGCCACTGATGCTTCCATCCCCCCCTGGCAGGTCACCCTGCGAAAAACCACTCATATCGCTGAGTTTCATTATGCCTATACAATGAATCAACCCAACATTAATGCCTTCATCACATTTATTCTCAGGGAGGAATCAACTCACCCTAAGAATGATCAATGCTATGGGGTTCCTACTGTCTCACAGAATGGGGCCTCTAGTAGCAAAGGAACTCACAAGGGGGAGATCAATGAAAATCGGCAAGGAAAAGATCCCATGGCTTGCGTCTCAACTGTTGCTAAGGACGACTCCACCTTTGTGAATCCCGCAGTAGCAACTGATCGCAGTGATGCTTACAGGTGTTTAATTGTGGAGGAGCCTCTCTCTCTATCCAATGACAAGTAAACACTATAGTCTTAGCTAGTTTTTGGTTTTGGATCATATTTTGTTGGTCCATTTTTTCCTTCCTGAACAATAGTGTTATTTTGATTATGAAAAACGATATATGTCCTTTGCTCAACATGTTGGTTTCCCGTGCGTGGGCAGTAAAAAATTTCTCTAGGACTGGTTTCCTGCATATGGGTAGTCTGAAATTATGCATTTTTGAGGATTAATGTCCATTTCTTTGGATTGCACTACTGAGGCCTATGCCTCATTGTATTTTTATAGTATATAAATAGAAATAGATTTACTTAGAAAAAAAATAAACAAGAGCTACATCAAAATGTTAAATGATTATAATTAGTTTTAAAATCAAGGTAAGAATATGATGATGATTAATACAAATAATAATATTTACTAATTAAAATGTAAATAATAAAAATGTGGTAATATATATTTAATAATGAATAACTAGATTACATGATTACCAAGGTAAATGTATCTTTTTAATAATAAAAATTTTAGTTTTCTAATATTTTTATATCACTAAAAGAAATGGAGATTAAAATTCAATATTATTAAAGAAAAAATTTATATATCACATTAAAAGTCAGACCCTCTCTTTCCTCATTTCTAATGTTAAATATTTTTTTCGAATATTAATCTTTATAATTTAATGAAGTTTCAGTAAGGACTCGTTGATGGAAATAATAAAATATGACCAATATAAAGAGTACTTATATATTCTATAAATGCAAGGAAACAAGAATACTACTACCAATGGATGTACATATAAATATGGGATATTTCCCCATCCATTATATTTTGACATACTCAGCATGGAATTTACATCAAGTGAGCTTTTCTTGAATATTTTTGGCCACTCTAATATGATATCTACTACAAAATCATGATGTGTATGACGTCATATTTTGGGCTACAATTTTTTGTTGGTTTAAGGACCTACTAAGATGATGAGAGGCTCAGTATTCATATAAAATATGAAAGCGTTCAAAAATGCTCCAAACTAGAATGACTGCATACATCGCATCGCTAGGATTTTGGCACAATTTGTTTCGTCAAAATCTGACTCTGAATGAATAAGTTGTGACCTATTGTTTGTTTTCCAAAACAGGTAAAAATTGTGCAGAACATTGATAGACTGATGACATGGCAGTGCAATTAGCACTCCAATTATATGAAGGAATATTCTCCAATTTTAGCCCAATGACACTGTAACAAGTGTTGTAGTCAGATTCGTTAGTGGACTTTGGAAGTGATTTTTTTTTACATCTAATCCTAAGTTTGAATGAGATTTTTTTTAGGTTAGAGTGATCCCCTCTGGTTTGGACCCATCCAACCTTGGATGTCTCTGAAACCATTCATTACTATAGTTATGTTCAGACATATTTTATTAGGTTGAAATAATGTTATTTCCCTAAGGTCTAGACCATACATTATCGAGGAAAGATTTTATTATGGTGGATAGATCTATATGTGGCAGAGACTTTATTATGTCGACAGACTCTAAACTAAGTGGATGGGTAGGTTAACCACATGAGGTGGAGATATATATATAGAAAAAAAGTTCTAACCTTGGCGGGAGGATATATTAATGTTATGATCAATGTTTCAACTATGGTTATGCATTTCATGGAGTATCAAAAATAATGGTGTGGGGCATAGGGTGGAATGCAGGACCACCCCCACACTAAACCATTGCCTTACCATTATTCCATCCAATGGGTCTTAACCCATATGGCTTGTGATTTTTATTTGAATTTCATCGATTCTAATGACGGGGTCCGAAGCGGGCTAGCTCTGTGGGCTAGCCCCCTCCCATGTGATCTCAATGCTAAAATAGAGGCACAGGGGCCCAACAACTAGTGCTAATTATGAACCATAGGCCTTCCTAATTAATTTCTAAACCAATTTTAATGATATTCCAATCCGCGCTTAACAAGTTTGGCTAATGCGTAGTTCATGACATGCTTATCCAACTAAGCTGTCATTAACTATGCATTAATTTGTAATTAAAGTGGTGGTCAACTTGGCGGGGATGCATTTTTAGGCATTTTTTCTAAATTTATCAAGGTTAGCTCAATATTTTCGATATTTGTAGGAGAAATAGTAGGAAAATTGGTTTTTGCCATAATTATGCCAATTTTCAACCAATTTTGGCTCAGGAAAAGTCATTATTGGTATATTTTGATGTTTTGGATCCATTGGAGTAGGTTGCAGAGGCAACAATAGACTCTAAACAACATTTTCACACAATTTAGGCTAATATAAAGGCCCATGAGTGGTGAACTCCTTCATCAAAACAATGTATTATTGATTCAGTTGTCATGGTTTGCTGTGTGTTTATATGATGTGGTTTATCATTTAGTTTCCATGCTTTTATGTTCATAAAATCAACTTAATCCCCACAAGTTTTTTTGTTTATCAATCATAAGCACTTCCATAAACCCTATTACAAGAAGAAAACATAAGTAGTTTTAGTATAAATCTAAAATTTATATTAGCACAAAAATAACTAAGAATCAAATTCGGATCAATATGGTATCAGACAAAAGGTTATTTTCTTGTTTTTCTTGACATTGTGCAAGAAGGATTTTAATAGTGGCAATTTTGTGATGCTTACAAGGCTGACATTACAGAGAGGAGAAGGGAAGCTATTGGTTTCTAGTTGTGAGGTTAGGACCCTAGAGTTCCAATCATAGTTGTACCTGAAACAGCTCAAGTTCTATCTCCATAAGTTGGGATTGAAGAGTTACAAATTTCCCAACAAGCTGAGTTGATTGAAAAGGTACAAGCATTAGAAGTTGAGCTTAAATCCTTATCCATAATGTCAACTATTGGAGAGATTCATGGAAATTTAGAAGAGGAAGATGTCAAGGGAGAGTTCAATGACATTAAGAGGATGGTTAAAATCATGTTTGATGCATTCACTATAAAAATGGCAGGGGAAGGTTCTAAGCCTCCACATGGAAAAGGAACTTCAGATAATAATAAGGATGAAGAGGAGAGTTCAAAGGGCAATGGAGGAAAGCCACCTCCATCTCCCCCATCCTCATCCTCATCATCTTCATCAGATTACCATCATCTTGAACTTACCATGTACAATGATGAGGTAAATGAAGAAAAGTTGGACAATTGGATCTTTCAATTTGAGGTATACTGCAGTATTGAGAATCTACAAGAGTACGACATAAAGATCCAGTTCGTTTCATTGAGGATAAAAGGAGAAGGACTAATATGGTGGAAGAAAATACTCAAGAGGAAATTTGAATCCAGGGTAATATATCCATTTCTTGGGTTGAATTTATTTCTTCAATTAAAAGAGAGTTTTATCCAATAGCTTATATGAAAGAATCAATGATGATTTGGAAAAACTTTAGGCAACTCAAGGGCCAAACAGTTCAAGAGTATACCCTAGATTTTAGAAAAAGGGATTTGTTATTAGGATTAAACTTAAAGTTATAATAGCCGAGGAGGACATTTGGAGAACTACATTTAAAACTAGATAAGGAGTGTTTGAGTGGCTAGTTATTCCATTCAATCTAACAATTCTCTAGCTACATTCATGAGAGTTATGAATGATGTTCTAAGACAATTTATAGATGAATTTGTCATTGTTTATTTAGACGATATTATAATATTCAACAAATCAAGAGATAAACATGTCATTCATGTGAACAAGGTAGTTGATGTCTTGAAAAAACAACAGTTATTTTTAAAGAAGTCGAAGTGTGAGTTTGGCAAGACTTCTGTAGTGTATGTGGAACACATTGTTGGAGGATGTGAGTTGAAGATACGCCCTTCCAAAATTAGAGGTCATTATGAATTTTCCCACTCCCAATACAGTTACGGAGGTGAGAATATTTCTTGGGGAAACACAGTATTGGAGGAAATTCATTGCTATTTTTTCTTCCATTGGAGCTTTGTTACATGAATTGACAGGTGTCAAGAAAGTCTTCCATTGGGGAGATATGCAAAAAAAAATAAAAAATTTAGAAATAAATGATCAGTTCAACACTGGTATTGCCTCTTCCCAATATTAGACAACCATTTGAGATCCAAAGAGATGCAAGTGATTACTCCATGCAAGCAGTTATCATGCAGCATGGTAAGCCTATTTCGTTTCATTATGAAATTTTTAATGGAGTTGTGACTAACTATCCCACGAATAACAAAGAGTTATATTCATTGGTACAAAGTGTAAATAAATGGAAGCACTATTTCATGGGGAAAGAGATCATTATACATACTGACCATCAGCCATCGCAGTACTTACGATCACAGTCAAAGTTCCAGCAATCAAGACATTTCAAAGGGATGGGATTTCTACAAAAATTTAATTTGTTTATCAGGTATAAAAGGGGATTCTACAATAGGGTAGTTGATATTCTCTCTATTCCTATTGTAAATTCATCTATTATGCTCAAGCACAATTTAGTTATGCATGAAATTTTCATTGAACAATATGCATATGATAGTGATTTCAAGATGTGTATGAAAGCTTGAGTCAAAGAAACCAAAATGAAGAGTTAGATTATCATGTGCATAACAGTTTGGCATATCACTTGGGAAAGTTATGTATACCACAGGGAGAAAGAAACAATATCATAAGGGAGGCACATACTTCATTGATTACTAGACATTTCAGTTTAGGCAAGATGGTAGCGAATCTCCAAAGATATTTTTATTGGCCACACATGATTGATAGTGTCCCTAGTTTTATGAGATTATGTTATTTGTGTGAAATAAGTACACATTTTAATAGGAAACTTGGATTTTACACTCCACTTCTCGTTCCTTCACATCCTTGGGAGAGTATCTCAATGAATTTTGTAGGAGGTATTCCGATGTCAAGGAAAGGTTATGATTACTTGTATGTTGTTATAGATAGGTTTAGAAAAATGTGTCTTTTGATGCCATGTAAAAAAGAAATTATAGCTGAACAAACAACTTGCCTTTTCTTTCAAAATGTATGGGTTCATTTTGGTATTCCTACTTCTATTGTAAGTGATTGAGATTCCTGGTTTGTTGGGAATTTTTGGTAAAAATTATGGGACATGATGGACACAAACTTCAAGAAGAGTACAACCTTTCATCCACAAAAATAGGCACAAACCGAAGTGGTTAACCGAACAATTATTCATCTTCTTAGAGGTTACTGCAACAAACATCCCAAGTTGTGGGATGGATAGTTACATTACATTCAACATGCATACAACAGGGAAAATCATTCTTCCACAAACACATCGCCATTTGAGGCATGTCTTGGGTACTTGCCAAGATCCCCTTTGGACTTCATATTTGAGAAAGATGTCGCTATAGATGGTCATAGTGACATAGATAAGGCAAGGAAGTTCATTGAGAAAAATTAGTTGGTGCGTTACAAAGTGCAAGAACATCTTGAAAAGAGTCAAAGTAGCTACAAGGAAAGGCATGATAAACACCGCGTTGATCACGAATTCCAGGTTGGAGATGATGTTTGGTTATATATTAGAAAATAAATATTGCAAGGGGAAGGTAAAAAGCTTAAGCCAATCCGTTATTGTTCATTTAAAATTCTGGAAAAGATTGGTAGAAATGCATTTAAGCTAGACTTGCCTCTTTATATGGAAATATATTCTGTCATTAATGTTGAGAATTTGAGATTTTTTGAGCCTCCTTTGATTGATAATCAAGGAGATCTTGTTAAACTTCCATCAATAAATTATTTCTAGCCATAATATCTTCATCAAATTCAAGAAGATCTCATACTTAACAGAACAAAGAAAACTTAAAGGAGAGGGAATGCTGAATAACTTAGAGTGGGACTCAAGCGGAAAATTATTTCCAAGGCCAAATGGATTTAGATTGAGATGGTGAGGGATTTCCACCCTCACCTACTAAAAAATTGATAGTATATTTTGGGCTCCAAAGGCTTCTAGCGGGGAGGAATGATTAGAGGCTCAGTATTTAGCTCAAAATTGTAAGTGCTAATAACTTCTCCAAATCAGAATAGCCGCGTAGAGCTCGTCACCAGGATTCTGTCGCAACTTCTTTCATCAAAATCTGACTCTGAATGAAGAAGTTAGGACTTGCTGTTTGTTTTCCGAAATAGGTAAAATTTGCACAGAATAGTGACAGACTGATGACATGGCAATCCAGTTAGCACTCCAACTATATCCAGGGAATATTCTCCAATTTTAGCCCAATTTGACTGGGAAAATTGTCGTAGTCAAATTCGGTAGTGAACTTTGGAAGTGAAATTTTTTTACATCTAATCCTAAGGTTCAATGAGAATTTTTTTTAGGTTCGAGTAGTCCAACCAGAGCTGGAGATGTGGTGCATGTATAGTCCGCCAATTCCCCCCTCTAGTGTGGACCCATCCAACCTTGGATATCTCTGAATTCATTCATTAATATAGTTATGGTGAGACATATTCTATTGGGTTGAAATAATTCTATTTCATTAAGTCCTAATGCATACATTATGGCATATATATCTTATTATGGTTACGAGAGCCTGCATCACCCGGTGGGGGGCTCACGATTCATATGGTGAGGAACAACTCTCTTTTGGGATACATTTATATGTGACAGATACTTTATTATCTTGAAGACTCTAAACTAAATGGATGGATAGGTTAACTACACGTGGTGGAAATATATATATATATATATAGTGAACATGCTTATGTTATCTGACAGAGGTATTGGCATAGCAGAGGAGGCTTCTACATATGGCGACAACCACTATTTATTGCAAAAAATATCTAACCTTGGCGAGAGGATATATTAATGTTATGATCAAATTTTCGAGTATGGCTAAGAATTTCATGGTGTATCAAAAATAATGTTGCGGGGTTCAAGATCAAACCCGCAATGATCGTCGTGCTAAACCATCACCTTAACTTTCTTCCATCCGATGGGTCTTAACCCATTTGTCTTGCGAAAATTATATGAATTGCATCGATGCCAACGAGGGAGGTTTGGAGGGGGAGATCCATGCGGGCCATCCCCCTCCCCTCTAAGCTCAAATCTAAAACCGTGGCATAAGAGCACAACAACTAGCGAGAATTATGAACCATAAGCCTACGTAATTAATTTATAAACCATGTTTAACAAAAAGCTAATCCGTGCTTAACACAATTGGATAAAACATAGTTAATGATGTGCTTGTCCAACTAAGGCGTCATTAACTATGTGTTAATCCGTAACTAAAGTGGTAGTCAACTTGGCGGAGGCACCTTTTTAGGTAGGTTTTCTAAATTTTACAGGGTTAGTTGCATATTTTCCAAATTTGGAGGAGAAAGAGTAGGAAAGTCATTTTTTCCATAACCATTAGTGTAATTTTGAGGTCTAAAATGGGCCTCCTAAGGAAATTATAAAATAATAGTGGAAATAATAAAATAATATTTGATTACATCATCAAATTAGAGAGGGAAAAATACAAAAACTACTTTTTCAACTTATCTCCCAATGTTTTTACTCAAATTTCTAGCAGGAGTACTCGTTGGATGCGCAATTTAATTTCTTGTCCAATGAGTACCCATGTTGTATACCTTTGATGGGTCATGCTACATGAAAAATTGGAAATACATGAAAAACGTGATTGCAATCACATTTTTTGTGTATTTCTCATTTTTCGAGTAGTAGGGTCTATCAAAAGTATTCAACATAGGTACTCCTTGGATGAGGAATTAAATTTTGGATCCAACGAGTACTCTCACTCAAAATTTGACTTAAAATTTTTGGAGACAAGTTGAAAATATGAGTTGGAAAGGTAGTTTTATTATTTTATTATTTTTTAATATTTTTACCCTTTTACTCAAAAAATGGTGAATAATTCCCCATGGTTGACATCATCATCTTGAATCATATTGGTTCTTATAAAGTTTATTTTTTTTGTACATTTTTCTTAGGAGGCCCATTTTAGACCTCGAAATTCTGCTAAAGTGAGCCAATTTTCGACCAATTTTGGCTCAAGAAGAGTCATTCCCAGTATATTTTGATGTTTTGCAGCCATTGGAGTAGGTTGTAGAGGAAAGAGGATATTTTAAACATTATTTTTTCATAAGTTAAGCTAATACAAATTCCCATTCCATGGAAGTTGGACCCTGGAGATGTAGCCCAGGAGGGGTGAACTCCTTCATCAAGACAATGCGTTATTGATTCGGTTGTCAGCATTCGATATGTGTTTATATGTTGTTGTTAAAAATTTAGTTTCCATGCTTTTATGTTCACGAAATCAACTTAATCTCCACAATTTTGTTTGTTTATCAATCATAAGCACTTCCATAAACCCTTATACAAGAAGCAAACATCGGCACTTTGATTTAAAATCTAAAACTGATATTAGCACAACAATAACTAACAATAAAAGTAAGATCATAACAGGAGGGGTGAATCAATAATTAGTGTTAATTTCCACTTTTAGGTCCAACTATTTTTACTCGTTATATTTATAAATAATTCATATGAGAATTATCAACTAAATACATGCGAAGTAGAGTAAATCATTTACATACACACACACCATCATTATGGGAAAAACACAAACATGGACATAAGGATTTAACATGGAAACCCAAAAGTGAAAATCCACCAATATGTTTGGTAATATTTTGTAATATAAGCTCCTATTGAGTTACATCAAATTTTTTTTTAAGAATGCACTCGAAGGATGTACCAAACCCCCTCAAATTAGCAAGCCATGACATTCCAAGAGGCATTGACCTCTTATGAATGTAGGCTGCAACCTGCTGAGACCAATTGTAGTATTTTTCATACGATTTTTAGAATAAGTAATAGTGGTCAACCCCTATTACATAAAAAACAAGAAAAACCCACTCAGTTTTCTCTTACATATCCTTCCTCTCTTCTTGGAAACCTCAATATTTAGTGGTCTCCTCACTACATCATCTTCTCTACTCTAGGAAATTAAATATTCTATACAATTAGTAGCTCTCAAAACTAAATTCTCCATATGTGCACACACATGCTCATAATGACACCAACTCACACCCAGAGCACTCACAAAAAATCTACTTACCTCCCAAACTTTTCAAATTCCATTTGATAGTTTTGTTCCTTTTTAGCACATGGAACAATAATGAAACTGTTGTGAACTACTCAACTTCAGTATATATTTGTGTTGGTTTAGCCTCTGTGAGTTTCGAGAATCGCCATAGTATATTTTTCGATGTTGAGATTTAATTCTCAATCCACTGATATACTTAAAAAATTCCTCCATTAAATTGTGTCTATAAAAATAACATGGAGATCCAAAATTTGAGAATATCATTGTTATCAATGGAAAATCGGACAAGAAAAATACATGATGAAATGTCAAGTAGAAGGATTTAAAGGGCTGAGAAATATTAGAGAACCTGGAAAATTTAAAAATATCTAAGATAAAGGGGAAAATTTATCAAATTTTGCATACAATACAGATGCAAAGTGTTCTCCGCATTCATTTTTCTTTGATAGTAGAGCAAGTCCGCATGGCTTTCCCTCAAAAATCTGTGCGGTCTTGGGTATGGTGGAGAGTCACTATTCAGGACCACTTTGCACACTTCAAGAAAAATATTCTCCACTTGAGGCCACCAAAGGAAAAATACCTAGAGTCATCTTGAGACCTCAAGTGAGCACACAATGGAATCAATCACCACTCTTGGGTCACTATCCACAATTGTACCAAGATAGGGAGGAATATTTGGTTTTTTCCTATAAAATTCAACCTTGAGAAGACCAAATGGTGAACACATTGTTATGTTCACCAAATTTCCCATGAGAAAACTAGTAATGTGTTGTCCCAGCAACAATAGAGTGAAGGGATTCAGTTGCTGGCCATCCAACACCTCAAACTCTAAGGATAAGTTCACCAAGTGTCTAACATCCAATCACTCATTCGAGGAGAAGAGAGAGGCCTGTAGATCAGCTCAAGGGGAAAGCCCTCCTTGTATTGGGTATTAGAGATCCATATACAGAATCACTGCAAGTGTGTAACGTTCTACCGCTTATTTACTAATAATGGCTAATAAGAGGGGATTAGTTCTCCATTCATATTATTAGCTCGTTCGACTATATTGAGGTTGTGTTTGTGTTTTATTGTTGTTTTGTTTCCTCTCCTTGTTTATAGCATGTTATGTTCCATAAACTTGTTTTTATACATCTTAGTATCTTTCCATTAACCATATAACAACCATTTTTTCCCTGTGACTATTTCTTTTAGGTTATCAATCACTCCTACCAAGCACAGGTGTTTTAGTACACTAGTGCACTAAACACACCAACACAGGATTGGTGACTCCAGTTATTTTTCCTCTTAAGATAAGTGGTTGTGCTTTTGCAGAGCCTCTTTTCTAATCAGGATTGTTGTAGGACTAGCTCTCCTGCTCATCTTCTCACATTCACCCTCTGTGAAGAGGTTCAGTTAAGGAGTTTTAGAATTTTTGTGTGCAGGAAAACCGCACGCGTTCAATCGAGACATACACGGAGATTATGGGCATGTGTAGAGAAATTCCGTGTGGAAAACAATGAACCATTTTTTCATTACTTTTCTTCATTTTTTGCAAGTGTAAAGTGGCGGGCATCCCAAAATAAATATTCTAGCACTATTTTTTGGTGTCCCTTGACTATTACAACATTTTCTTAGCTACACTTTAGTTTATCTATTTTCATAGTTTTAATTTTTAGTTTATTGTTACAAATTCACATAGTTTAATTAGGAAGAAAGTAAGTGGCTAAAATCCACCCATGATATATGAATGAGCCTATTAGTGATAATAGAAACCAAACATGTAGGTAAATAGAAAGGATTAAGTGGCCTATATCCATGCATGTTTAGCTAGTTTCCATTTTTTTTTCCTAGTTGTTGCATTAATTTTAGTTCTAAATTTTGCATTAGGAACCAGGACTAGGATCAAATTATCTAAGAAAGCAGGTAATATTTGTTGCCCTTTCACCTCTTGGTAACCCTGGACATGCATATGAATTCTCTCTTTTGATAGTTTTCCATCTCCCTTTAGTCCAAAATTTGGTCTAATATGAAAAATTGTAAGCGTCCCATTATATGCACATCATTTTCTCTTTCAAAGGAACAATCAAAACATAGTTTAAATAGGAGGGAGTGTAAAGGATGATAGCATATCCACATCCTACAAGAATTGTGACTGTATACTTTCTCGCAAACATTATCACACCATAAGCAAAGTAAGACTCCTTAAAATTAACCATAATTGAACTCATTAAATCTCCCCATAGTGGCCGCAAGATAATTAATAGTTGAGGTTAGGACCATTGGGGGTAGGCATCCAATAAGCCACCACGGTCAGTTTCAATTCTTGAAACATAGAAGTTGAATTTTTAGGGAGCTTTAAATTCGTCTATCCACCTATCGTGGCTAATTTTCATTTACCTTTGAAATATTTTTCAAAGGACCAAAAATCATATATGATAGAAAATCTAAAATTTTATATCTCATAAAATAATTTTGATTTATATATTGGTACATTAACATTATTTGATGATATGTGAAGGTGGGTTGAGTCAGGCTCATTCACGTTCAGAACATTTCACACCAAACAAGGTTGAGTCGGGCTCATTCGCAAGCTCAGGAGGGACCATCTCGATAGAACACCAGATAAGCTCAGGAGGGTTACAATGTGGAGCAAACAAACTAATTTATCAAAGGCGGAGAAAGGGAACATTTCCCTTAAAAAATTGAGATTTTTGGAGGAGGCGCGGAGGGAAAAAGGGATGGTTGGGATTAAAGTGTAGAACATGAGCGAAGAGATAGACAATGGAGATTAAATAGAAAACTGCAGATCATAAGTTTGAAAGGATAGGCACGGGAGGTAAGTGATAATGTCATCGAAGTGCGATGTGTGATGCCAGGTGGGGCTCAATCGCATATCAAACATCACAGGATTTAAAATATAAGTGTTAAGGAAAAGGTTAAAGACGACGAAATGAGAAGTGCGTTGTTGCCACATATGTGATGTGGCTCCAAGAAGAAACCTAAAGGATATAAAGTCTGGGCTTATTCGGTTATGCACCATTTTATGAATAAATAGGTAGAATGCGGCAGAAAAACTCAGTTAAGTGACCCAGTGCATATCAAAGGAGAAGAGGCAAAGTTGGGTAGTGGGTGATATGATTGATAGCGTTTGAAGCAAAGGGGCATAGGAAGAGTCAGGAAGAAGAGTGTATAGCGGCCCTATTGGGAGCATGAAATTTGGGTCAAGTCGGGCACTAATGCAAGTTGTGCAGCCACAACATCATAACCATAAATGATAGCTCAGCACTTCTGGAGGATGCATCAGCAACAACAGATTCAAAAAAACGAACAATATTTCCAGTTTTAGACTTTTTTCTCAAGTATGATTGTAGAAGTAATCTTAATAGTTAAGGTAGTTGAACAATTTCAACAAGTTTAGGATTTATGAACCACTGTGATCTATCTAATTAGAAAGAAATAAAGAAAAAAGGTTATGAGTTTTTGGACCTTTAGAGGATTGTTAATTTTGTACTGAATTTTCTGCAAAATAAATGAAATAACATCAAGTTTCCTATAGTTGTTGATGTTGATATGTATTTCTAGTTTCTCTCTTTGTTTATTCCTCTTTGAATGAAGTGAAGTAATGTATCATCTGGTCTCTTAATTACATCAGTGAGTAATAGTTAAACAACCTTAATTTGTGCTCCTTCACCTCATCTCTTCTTTCTTCACAAAATCCTAATGAAAATTTAAAGTAATAGATTCTGTGTTTGCAACATATTATTTCGAGTTTCCTTTCTCTCCATGAATTTCTTTTGAAACCTAAAAGTGATACATTTTTTTTCTCAACATATCACTTCAATTTTCCTTTATAGTTCTTCTTTTCGTTTCATTCAGATATCAACAATTTATGGCATTATGAAGGCTTTAATTATATCAGATTATTGAGTGTATTAAATAATTAGATTCCAAAGGTGTTAAGTAGAGGCCATTTGATATTATAATTGTGAGATACATTTACAAAATGTCTTAAGCACTGATTCCTTACCACAACCAAGGAATTTTTTCTTGAGATACAACACCGCACATGAAAAAGAATACATGAGTGCCACAGAGGCCCAATTCATAGGGGGTTAATCCTAGGCCTAGTGTGTGTGGTACTACTTGGGGCTACCTGACCCACCTAGTGCTTGGTACTGGTAGCTGAATACCAATAAGCTAAAGACTCAAATTCTCATGTGTGATAATGGTACGTAGTAGCCAAATCTAGTTCGTCCTTCCCTATAGGTGACGGTGCAGGCAGCACTAGATCCTCTTCTCATTACCTTAGTCGATTCTTCGGCTACTGGAAAGTGTCACCAGTTCTTTCAAGATGTTGGCCCTAGTATGCATCAGAAGATATATTTTCAAGGCCCAGTTACAATTGAGAGAGTCAGGACGATTAGTTCTTCTAGGATTTTTGAGTATCACAAAAAAGACAAAAAAAGCCATTTTTTGATTGACTGATCAAATAACATTCATCTAAAGAGAAATTAAACTTTTACTTTCACTTTGTTTTATGTATGTGATTGCTCCTTATTTGATATATAATATCTCTCCTTTCAAGAATCTAAAAAATACATCCAAAATCAAACTGATTCAACACCTTAACAGACCCAACGGGACCTCATCAATCTAGACATATTTTTTACCTCCCCCCATTAGAGGGAGGAGTTCCAGGTATTCTTCCATTTAGGCATCAAATATGGAACACAACCACCCTTATCGATTCATACTTTATCGGGGATACTTTAGTTGGGAACCCCCAAGGGTAACCGAACTTCACACCAGTGGAAAACCCCTTACGGTCACCAGACACCACTCCTCCCACAACCCCTAGAGAGCAGAGGAGCGCTACCCATTCAGGGAGCCAATACAAACCATAGTTGGGTAGGTCATAGATAAACCCCATACATAAACAGAACCTTAGGCTTTCATAGTTTACAATGGCTTTGAGCACATAGTTACCTTTCCTAGCATCTTTAAACTTACCTGATCTATCAAATTTAAAAAATTACCCCATTGTACATAATCCCACTTGGCCCGCCATGCAGGGAAATTTTAAGTGTGGAAAATTATATTAATGTTTAGAAACCTTTGCGAATCTTAGTAGTCCCTAATATAAAAACTATAAAAGGTTTGGCGATATGTTTGTAAAATATTCAAATTTCTAATAATTTCATATAGTCTCTATAAAAATGTAGAGATTTTTATGGTAAAATAATTTTATACTGTAAAATTTGGGGGAACCATTCTTAGAAAAAAATGGAAATTGGCATTTTTTTTTTGGAAAAAAATGGAAAAATAGCCCACCTGCGAATCTTAGCCCCTAAAATTTTCCCTGCCCCCATGCAAATGAAGCTCCCTTCAGACATTCCAAAATTCGAACAAGAAGCAAGCAGAAGACCCTGGAAATCACTTAATGACTTTCCCTCTATGGTGTTCGTCGAACAATATTACTGACGATAGTATTCGATTAAGACTATTTCAGTGTACCTCAACCAAACCAGCCACAAAATGGTATGTGGAGCATCCTTTTGCTTCACATGGAACCTTTATCACCCTCATTACTACATTCCTTGTATATTTCTAGTTTCCCATCCACCAGGATTTAGGAATGGAATGACTGAAATATTTTAGAAAAACACCAGCCATCTATATCTTTGAGAATCTCCATTAATGGCACACGACATTGAAGTTTCTTTTAAGGAAAAACTAGATGATCAAGCTTTACTTGAGCAATTCCTGAAAAATCAGACATTTGGAAGGATGTGGCAACTCAAGGAGCTACTTTCGAACAGGATGCCATTAGAAAAGCCCATAAAAAGGAGTTGATATACACTCAGTTAGGATACATCTATAACATCTTGATTAATGCCCCACACCTGCAAACTTATAATGAGATGCTAGGCACATCAAAAACTATAGACATATTGATAGGAACACTGACCCAAAGTCACCTAAGTAGTAGATTCACGTACCCCGATTATGCATATGATCCTCAAAAGAACATCCCGAAACTAGGCTACCATCATATTCATCATGCACCTCTGTAGAACATGACCAATAGGGCATCTTTGTAACATCATCAGCAAGGTGGATCACACCCTCCCGCACAGGGGACCCAGTACAAAGTTAGGAATGCTGACAAAAGAGCTCCCCCTGAGAAGTCATTCATAAACCAGGGATAGGGACCTCAATATCCCCACTCTCCAATACACAACCCACCAATGCAAAATATTGAACTAGTGAGCTTTTTGCTGCCTTCCGAAGCCCAACCACACCAGTCATACTATGAGGAGAATCAGAGTTATCCTCCTAACGCGGCAAGGAAAGAACCAAAAAATAAACACAAGGGAAATGCTTGACAGGGGGAAACAACCAAAAATTCCTTTCACAATCTTAGGCTATGGGAAACCCTAACCGAAATAAAAAATAGGAGAAAAATAACTCCCAATGGCAAAAGAAGAGGGATAAACCTCAGAACAACCACTCTTATGAGATTTTTGGTGAGTATGGCCATTACGTTCATCACTATCCCAAACTCCCCAAACTAAATAAGGTTTAGTGTAACCGAGGACAAGGAGGACCCACACAACAAAAAACTGTAATGCAAGAACCTGTCCCCCACCAAGGGTCATTTAGTACACAACAAAAACAAACACCCCCGACGATTCTAGAAACAATAGGCACGAAATATATATGAATCGTGAGGAAATGTTCTTTCAAACATGGAATTGATGTTATGATACCCCTCTAGACACCAGTTCGTCAGGGTCTAGCACGAGTCCACCTACAACACTGTTGATTGTATTAAAAATTTCTATTGAAACTTTTCTGAAATAAGGGACCAAAAGGTGAGCAAGACAACACTCCAAAGCGGCCCATAATTTTGGCATCGTGGATGACTTAGCTCAGTCCCTCACTGCCATGTCAGCTTTAGAAGTCCGGAAACCTTTCCCAAAGAAAATGAAAGCCTTAATTTCCATGTTAGGCATAATCGACCCTGTGGATTCATGCCTAATGGCTTTTGATATAGATAAAGCCACCACCTAGGTTCCTTCACTAGTCGCATTCCAAATACCAGTGTTAGTCTAGAACATAACTATCCACTAATGTATCATTTACGAGGGTGCATCCACATGCATCATGTCAAAGAGCATTTGGCATAAGTTAGGATCTCCCAAACCAAAGCCATCAGACATCACACTCAGAGCATATGACGGGTACCCTTCTACTCCCATCAGTCTCTATCAAAATTTCCCAGACTCCTTGGAGAGAAACACCATTCTAATAAACATTAAGGTTTTGGAAGCTGAACTGGATTACAATATTTTCCTTCGGTGGAGTTATATGTATGCCATGTTTCCCATAACATCCTTTGTCTTCTAAATCATGATGTTCCCCCATGAGGACCACATCATCGCTATCGACCAATTGACATACCGTGAAAACCGACCCATGACAAACACCGATGTCATTTTATCCTATGTGTATACATCTATTGAAAGGCTGACACGGTACCAATAATATGGCCTAGGTAAATTCAAATAGTCATTTATCCTTGGATCATTCCTAGGAGATCCCCTTGTCATACGAGATTAATTCGCTAAGATCGGAGGGGCTCTAGTGTACATGATGTCTACATCAAGCACCGAAACTAGCTATGAGACAGAGACTAATAGTAATGAAACTAAGGCCTCTAGCACGATGACCTCTCTATCATACGCCATCTCCAAAACTCCTTTTCTATTCCCCCCACCTGGTTTTGTGTCACAAAATTTTTTGGCAATGGTAGTGTTGCCAAACATATCTTTCAGAATACCAGTTTTGTACTCGGTCCCACCTGGCATGTCGGGAACCATGGGATTCACCTCTACAAGATTAACCCCCTTCATTCTTGAGGATACCCCAGGTATTAAGGAAATTTCCACAACCATACTGTTTAAGGGAACTCCCGTCGTAAAGCCGGTTATAGCGACCAAGAAAACCCATAAAAAGGGGAAAAATATAGAAAAAAACCTCATGCCAATGGAGTTAAAACCTCGTGCAATGTGTGACATAGTAGGCCACCCTACCCATATCTACCTAGAGCTGGAGGAATTAAAACCACTCCTAAGTTCTGAAAGAAATATCGCGACGACAAGTTCCCGTAAAAAGGAAGCAGCCACAAGAAACCAAGTCAAAGCATTGCATACCAACCACACATGTGCTATTTGTAACAATTATGGACATTACACTGATCATTTTCCAGAAATACTATGATATAGGGATTCCTTACATGCACTAAAGCAATCATATCAATGGGATCCCCTGATGTAATCAAATGGGGAAGAACCTCAGGTCATACTATACCTTCAGGAGGCATGAAAATCACTAGAAATACTCTTTTTTATTCCTCCTCCTCCTGCCCAACATTGTGCACTTTGCAAGGAACGTCATCATTTCAACATTGAATGTGCAATCCTCGAATTGTTTCAAGGATGGTATCTAGTTAGTGTATTATAACATGTTGACCTTATAGAAATCCAGCATTCGTATAAGATATGTGGTGGAAATTATCCATTACAGTCATTGCCATTACATCCCTTGATTTTTATTAGCATTAATCGGTCTATGCATGGTCATAATTCACTTGGCCCTAGAAGATGGCTCAGATACAAAATCAATGGATAGCTTGACAACACAGGAGGATGTGACAAACAGATCCATTCTCTTTCTTTCAGCTGAAAAGCGGTCTGTTGGGGGGCATAATTTCATCCCCACCATCCCTCCATGAAGGAGACCAACTTGTGTGTTATAAAATGTGTGTAACCATTGTGTCACCAAGTGCCCTGACCTAGAATCCCTACACAGATGGTTCAAGATCACTTTTTCAACCATGCAGGAAGGAAATACCCAAGAAATATTTTCTTCTCTAGTATGTCAAGGAAACTATCATGTTCAACGTTGTACTAATATCCCTTGAGTGTGCCCCTTAATCGACTTCGTACGTTCATTAGAAACACAACACCGAGATATCGTCATTTTAGATTTTAGAGAACCCTATGTAAGGAATATTTCCCCCAGGCAGCCTACCCCATTTCGATAAAAAAACAATGGGCGAGTAAAAAATACACATTCACCTAATAGGACCCATGCCCAGTCTCAGGCAACATGCGGGATATGGGATATAATCGACCACCACGTCAATCAGTGTAAATAAGTGAAGCACGTCATGGACAACTTTCACATGGTATCCGTTATCCCTCAGAAACATCTCTCTAACCAAGAGATGATAACTCACTGTTATTGCAGGATTTCCTCACATTTCCATCGTAATATGAATTTTGAACACCTCCCAAGGCTAAGAGTGAAAAGGTAATAATTAAGTCTATACTCCCCAAAAGAGCTAGACATCCCTAAAACAAAAAATTGGGGATTGCAGTAGCGGAATTTGTCCCCTACACTTAATCTTTTCTGAGCGTCCACTTCAGGGACGAAGAGTAGTGCTAGTTCTCACACCATCTACTCAATAGGCACCATGGTATCATGCACCATTTTCACTCGCCATAACCATGAGGGAGAGGAATTCCCCTTAATCGAAACATTTAGGAGCCTCTACACCCAACATAATTTCCAAATCTAGGAAAGTGCGGGTACTCTTGGTATGCCTTGTGAGGAACCTAGACATGCTCTCACATAATGCACCATGATGGAGATTCCTCCCCCACCAAACGCCAATGACATGAAACATCATAGGTGTGGAAGCATGACTCCTTTTGTCTGCATCATTCATAGGTGCCATGTCAGCTGCAACTATGAGAGTAGTTGTGCCAACAATGGGGAAAACCAAAGCTATTTTCACCCTATCGACTGCATCTGGTTCCACCACAGTGACGATGTGTAATATTCCAAAATGGGAAAGAAATAATATTTTAACACAATAATGGAAATAGTAGTGAACAGATCAATACACCATGATATAAGAGAATTGTAGCTCCATTTTATTAAATATAGCAGCAAACATTTAAGCACAAGATCTTTACAATCAATTCACTCAAGAAATAGGAGACAAGCCTCCAATAGGAAAATATGCTAATATATGAGAAATACTTCAATACAAGTGCCATGAGCCATGACAATGAAATTTTTGAGCATAAAATGCTACAAAAATATATTACAAGGTTGATTTTCTAATTTGTAGCTCAAACAATATTGGGAGTGAAGATCTAGGCTCCCAAACACATTTCCAAGAGAACCGGGGAAGGGTTTCCGGAAATACCCAAAATACCAAAATGCCAAAATGCAGCCCCGGGGTTGAATAGCAGCTGCTACTGAATAACTAGATGAGATGGTTGTAGATGATATATATAATGAATATATCTTCTCGAATATATCCTTCAAGTGAAAGGTTGATCCTAACACTGAAGATCTCACCCTCCAAAACAAGCATTGAAACCTCTACTGCAAATGCTCACTGAAATAACATAGTCAAAGAGGGAACATGCACTGTAGATGATGGGAATAGGTTGGACTAGTGCCAATATGTGAAAGAAAGCTCAATAAGCTCCTTTTCTCATCTTCCAATGAGAATAATTCTTCCCCCCATTAAAAACTAGCTCAGAAAGTGGGTCTCTCAACCCTCCACTGCAAGACCCTGCAACACAACACAAATATTAACATAACTTATGTTGTAGCTTAAGACTAAAGCTTGGCTATAATTTTGGATGTGTGGAAATGATGGTACAATAATATTCCAAGAAAATACCTCAAGGGAAGTGATGGGATCCCTGCTCGAGAACACCCTGTGCTAAACAACACTAAAATCTCAACTAAATAGTTGAAGAATGCATGAAGTCATGTAGACCACAAAATAAATAATCAATAACATAACATCATTATGGCTGCCTTTCCCTCCTTATAAACAATGTGAGCCTTCTCACCTTGGCTCCCACTCATTAGGGTTTCCACCATCATGGAGTTTTCCTCCCATTCACATTGTGTTGTCTCTTAATGATGATCCACTCCTTCCATACCAGCATTGTTCTCTTGATATCTTACCATGCTCCATCTTGGTACTCCTCATTAGTCGAATTTTGAGTTCTAAAATGGGCATCCTAAGGAAATAATAAAATAATAGCTAAACCAATAAAATAAAATTTATGAATTGCAATTCACTTTTCGCACCACAAACCATGTAACCATAGTTAAATTCAATTCAAAACTTGTACCAAAATAAAATTAAGAAAAAAACTGTATTGATGTGACTATAAACAAGAATGAGTTTTTCAAGAAAATTTCATTATCATTGAACAACTAATTCATTTGTCCTTTGTACTTAAATAACTTGAAATAAAATATAAATATAAATTCATAAATTCTTAATTATATTGTATGTTATTAATTAAAATACATATTATTTAAATTGTATAATAACATGTAATTAATATACTATATAAATATAATATAATATAATAAATGTATATGGATATGCATTGTTTCTTTCAAGAAATATGAAATGACAATAATATATTTTTATTCTAAAAGTGTGAAATGAAATTTACTATGAGTACTTTACTTTGATTTAAAAAATACTTAGATCACTACCATGGTTAACCATGAGTTTTTATCTACCATTGAGAATGTGACAAGTAAGTACCTTTGGCTGAAGCAATGCCACCTCAACCATTAGGGATGATGTCATCCCCTAAAATTTCATTGGTTCTAATAAAGTGAATTTTGATTGCACATTTTCTTTAGGAGGCCCATTTTAGACCTCAAAATTCCCCTAATGCAAATGGAAAATACCATATTCCCACATCATATTTCTACCTTTGCATTTCATGGGATGTTGAAATGCAGTCTCTTGGAGATCCCTAAGTGGAGATGACTCATCAATTACCATATTGAATCCATACGAATCCAAGTATGTTGAAGGCAAAGTATCCTCATTAAGCTATGAAAATCTCATCAAGAAAGATTCGTCACAACAATGAAAGGTAAGATGCTTCTCATCAATCATCTGTCCATCCATTGTCACACAAGTAAAATGGTCATCAGAATGCCCCAATAATAGTTGGGCCCCCAATTCATCACTGTTGCTCAATAAAAATGCTGCTAATCTCCATAATTGTGTATTTTTTGTCTCATGCTAATGTTCAATGTTGAACATATAGTTCTGCATTAGATTGTTTAGGAAAATGTTCATCCTATCCTCTAGAAATGCACACTCCAACCCTAGAGTTGTGTGAATCTCAACAATGAATAACCGAGATTATTTTTTATCCCCTCCTTGAAAAACTCAAGGCTACTCAGCATAGTGAGAGTCTGTTGCTTCAAATCAACAATGTGCGTTAACCCTTGGTCATGCAATGGCACATTCCCACAACCCTCCATAAGAGGTGCTGAAATAACAGAAAGTGGAAATGTATGCATACCTTGGTAAATCTTGGGAGCATCTTGTAATGCTACAAGGGTTCCATCCTCCAGTGTGATGACTTCCCCAACTACTGATGATGATGGATGCTCCTCTATGGCTGCATCGGCACTGATATAAGTCTCCTCCTCCTCATGCATCTCCAAAATAGTGCATGGGACTCTACTTGTCAAGAGATCAAGACCACTTTGCAAAGATGCAAAGGTTATTTCTCTTGGAGCAAGTGTCTTTTCAACAAGTGGTGGTGAAGGCCTCTCATTATCTTCTTTCTTCTTTTCAAACTCCTTGATCAACCTTTTAGTAAAATATTCATATGCAGTCACTCTTGCATGAATCAAATGGCTGAACCACCAAATTTTTTCTTCACCCTGAAGGTGCAGCATTGCAATCTCAACAACTTCTCTCTCTACTACTAGATGTAGTAGGAAAAATGCTTGTAACTTCATTCCCCAAGATCTTTCTATACATGTTGATGACCCATAAAATGTAGGCAATAGGAATCTATTGCTAAAAGGTATTCCTTCTTCCTTGAGCTGAATGAAATGTGGGAGTGTTAGATTCTCCTTTAAATCTCTAGGTTGAGACTTATATTCTACGAGGTGTTCACTTAGAATTTCATGTTCTGAGTGGCCTCCACCTCCATGCCTCTTATCTTATTCCTCAAAAGGAAAGGCCATAGTGTATTTCTTTGGACCTCTATGCAACACCAGTTCTTTCTTTTGCTGATAGGAAGTAAATGGACCTTCCTCTTCCTAAAACCCTTTTGAGGTTACATTGCATATCTCCTCTTTCATCTGCTTGACCTCATTGTAGAGGTTCTTTAAATATCTGAAAAGTGATGAGATAAAGCTCATTCCTTCCATAATTTCAGATCTCATTTTCTTTTCTTATTCTTCTTATAGAATATTGGCTGAAACTCATAGGCTGAGATAAGATTATGGTCTGATACCACTGTAATATTCCCAAATGGGGAAGCAACAATATTTGAACACAATAATGGAAATAGTGGTGAATAAATCAATACACCATGATATAAGACAATTGTACAACCATTTTATTAAATATATCAGCAAACATTTAAGCACAAGATCTTGATGATCAAGTCAATCAAGCAATAGGAAACGAGCCTCCAATAGAAAAATATGCTAATATATGAGAGATACTTCCATAGAAGTTCCATGAGGCATGATAGCACATTTTTTGCACATAAACTACTACAACAAGATATAACAAGGTGGATCTTCTAAGATATAGCTCGAACAATGTTGGGACTGAAGATCTAGGCTCCCAAACACATTTGTAATACAATCTGGGAAGGGTTTCTAGAAATACCCAAAATACCAAAATTTCGAAATGCATCCCTAAGGCTGAATAGCAACTACTACTAAATAACTGGATGACTATGGCCATAGATGATATATATAATTAATATATCTCCTCAAATATATCCTTCAAGTGAAAGTCCGAACCTAACAGTGAAGATCTCACCCTCCAAAACAAGCACTGAAACATCTACTGCAAATACTCACTGAAATAACATAGTCAAAGAGGGAATATGCATTATAGATGATGGGAATAGGTTGGCCTAGTGCCAATATTTGAAATAAATCTCAATAACCTCCTTTTCTGATATCCCAATGAGAAGAATTCTTCCTCCCTTGAAAAACTAGCTCAGAAAGTGGGTCTCTCAACCCTACACTGCAATACCCAGCAACACAACACAAATCTTAACAGAAACTATGTTGTAGCTGAAGACTGAAGCTTGGCTAGAATTTTGGATGTGTGGAAATGATGGTACAATAATCTTCCAAGAGACTACCTCAAGGGAAGATATGGGATCCCCGCTTGGGAACACCCTATGCTAAACAACACTGCAATCTCAACTAAATAGCTGAAGAATGCAAGAAGTCATGCAGACCACAAAATCAATAATCAGTAACATAACATCACTATGACTGCCTTTCCTTCCTTATAAACAATGTGAGCCTTCTCACCTTGGGTCCCACTCATTGGGGTTTCCACCATCATGGAGTCTTCCTCCCATTCACACTACACTATATTTTAATGATGATCCACTCCCTCCATACCAACGTTGTTGACTTGGAAAAAACTTGACCTTGTCCACATGCGTTAGCCACTGTTCACACATGAGGGTGCTTAATATGGCTATGAATATAATCCCTTTTAACATTAAGAGGGATTTTATTCCTACTAAAGAGATTTATGTGCCTCCCTACCCATTTATTCAACTAACTAAATGACAAGATAAAAATTAATATTCTAATTAGCTGCATGCTAATTTAGGAATATTACATGATGGAATCATATTCATGTCTATATACCAGCTCTGTTAGGATCAAACCACTTCCTCATGGCCTTACCAAGACTTAATCCTCCTTAGGATCCTTATTCCACTCATAGGAGGACATCCTTGAGGCAATGGTGGAACCAAATTATCTATGGGATACAATGAATCACTACTCATTTTTCCTTCCTGAAAAGACGTTCGGCCCTAAAAAACCAGGAAACCAAGACATTTATGCAATCAAATCAAAATTCCATCAGGGAAAGTTGATTGGTTCAAAAACCCATTACGACACCCAATGCATTCGAAGAAGGGAACATGTCAAACTTTTCTCCTACCATAAATGTGAATATCTCTCGAAATCCCAAGAAATTCGAAGAAATCTTGCTAGGGGCAGCATGTTCCCCAGAAGAGGTAACCTCTTACACCCATTTGTTGCAAGATTATTGAGACATCTTCACATGGTACTACTTGGAAACTCCAAGGCTTAGTCCCACTATAGTAGAGCACCACATTGACACTTGGCCTGACGTATCGCTTGTATGCTAGAAGTGTCAGCTGTACCCATCAAAGGCAGAAGCAGGTGAACGAGAAATCGATATGCTTCACAAATCCTAATTCATCTACCCCATCGCTTACACATCATGGGTTTCCAACCTTGTTCTCGTCATGAAAAAACATGGCACTGTTATAGCATCATTTATCACCTCTATATAATTGATGACTTATACATTAGCCTTGGGCTACCCTTCCATTTAGACTTGGTAAAAATTCTTAAAAAAATAGTATTTTGAATTCCAGACACGACTCTGCCCATATTTTTCTGTGTGCAGACGTGCGTCCACTCATACTTGACCCACGTATACAATTTAAAATATTAAAAAAATATAAAACTCCCTATTCATTAGGTGGGTTTTACGGGATTCTCGTGTAGCTTAACTACCCAAGCCGATGGCCAAAATATTTCCCAATTGAAAAAACTGATATGAGGAGGTATAAATTCACCTCAAGGGAATGGCGTAGAGGAGGAGAGATAATTTTATTTATATTATAACCTATGTTGTGAAACCATCTCCAAAAATAGAAGAAAATAGATATCAACGCCTTAGAAATAAGCCACTTCGAGGGGCAAACCTCCAATACATTACATGAATGAACAATTCTTCGATGATAAAAATTACGAAACCTCCTTTCTATATATGGGAGTGCATGGGGCCACAATGTAATCCTAGTGAGGCCACAATGTAATCCTATCCAACCTAACCATAAAATTTTAGGCTGGCACAATAATAACAATATGGGGGTTACAGGGGTACAATTATAAAAATAAGGGGGTTACACTAACAACAATAAGGGGCTATACTAGTAATATAGACACCTAACATGCCACTCTCCTTTAGGAAAGTGTTGTCCTCAATGCTTGAGTAGCTCTGGGTGCTTTCGTATAAAATTCTCATCCTCCCATGTAGAATATTCAGTCGGTAAGTTCTTCCACTTGATGAGATACTCTGAAATTGATCGATTCTGTAGCTGTCAAGTTCTTATTTCCGCGACTTCTTCAGGTTCCAATATGATTTTTCCTTCCTCATTAAGTTCTGGCAATATTGTTTGAAATGGAATATTTTTACCTATAACCTTCTTTAAGCATGAAACATGGAAAACTGGATGCACTCGTGAAGAAGCAAGAAGCTCCAATTTGTATGCCATAGTACCAATATTTTGCAACACCTTGTAAGGACCATAGTATTTTGGTGATAATTTATTATCCTTCTTAGCTTGCTTGAGGGAAATTTTTTTGTATGGTTGTAGCTGTAAAAATACCCAGTCTCCTACATCAAAACTTATCTCACTACGATGTTGATCTGCCTGTTGTTTCATTCAATTTTGTGCCAAATTCAGGTTATCCTTTAAAAGTTGGAGAAATTATTGTTGATGCTCGATGTGATATTCCACTGCTTGAACCTTCGAAATTTCTTTTAAATATGATGTGATGGATGGTGGATGATATCCATAAAGTGCCATAAATGGGGTATTTTTTGCTGTAGTATGGACGGAAGTGTTATACCACCATTCAGCGAGAGGCAACCACTTGACCCATTGTGTTTGTTTATCAAATACAAAACAACTAATATATCCTTCCAAACATTTATTTACTATCTCAGTTTTACCATCGGATTGAGGATGATAAGATGAGATATGATCTAATTGAGTACCCAAACAAGAAAATAACTCCGTCCAAAAATTTCCAGTAAAAATGGGATCTTTGTCGCTCACAATAACCCTTGGGTTTCCATTTAGCTTTTGAATTGTCTCCATAAATGTAGTAGCAACTGTACTTGCTTTAAATAGATGAGATAATGCAAAAAAGTGTGCATACTTGGTAAGTCTATCAACTACCACCATGATGACACTCCTTCCTTCAGACTTAGGTAAACCTGTGATAAAATCCATTGAAATCTCCTCCCAACGTTGACTTGGAATGGATAAAGTTTGTAGAAGACCCAGGGTCTTAATTGTCTCAAATTTATTATGCTGGATCAAACATTCTGCCACAAACTTTTGAATATTATATTTAAGGCCATCCCAAAAAAATTCTTTCTTCACCCTGTGGTAATTTTTTAAAAATCTTGAGTGTCCTCCTCAAGAAGAAGAGTGCAATTCCAAAAGAATATTTTGTTTTAGTTGGGAATTCTTAAAAATATATAAGCGATGTTTGTACCATAAGTAATAACTTTTCCAACTAAATGTATCATATGTACTAGGATCTTGCTGCAACTTTTGAATGAGTGTCAACACTTCTTCTTCCTTCTTCCATTCATCTCTTGCTTCGGTTATCCAATCTGGTTGGATAATAGAAATGGCACAAAGAAATGCTTCCACCTCTTCATTCTTTCTTGAGAGTGCATCTGTAACAACATTTAGCTTCCCTTTTTTGTGGATTATTTCAAAGTCATAACCCAACATCTTTGTTACCCATTTTTGTTGCTCTTCTGAAGATAGTATTTTTTCCAAAAAGTGTTTAAGACTATCATGATCAGTTTTTAGCTTGAAGTATCTTCCCATTAGGTAAGTTTGCCATTTCTTTAGTGCATGCAGTATTGCTAAAATTTCCTTCTCATAAATAGGTTTTTGTAAATACTTTACTTTGATTGGACGACTTTCAAAAGCAATCAGTTTTCCTTCTTGCATTAGAAAAACACCAATTCTATTCCTGAGGCATTACATTCCACAATAAAGGTTTTTGTGAATTCTGGCATAGCTAAGACTGGTGCTAGGCACATTGCCTCTTTAAGATGTTCAAAGGCCTTAGTTGCTTCAGGAGTCCATGAAAATGCATCTTTCTTCAATAATTTTGTTATAATTGCTACTATTCTCCCATAATTCTTAACAAACTTGTGATAATACCCTGTTAACCTGAGAAATCCTCACAACTGCTTTATGGTTGTGGGGAATTTCCATTCCTTAATGGATTTAATTTTTTTAGGGTCTACCTTAACACCCTCGTGAGATACAATATGACCCAGATATTCCACCTCTTGTACTCCAAATAAACATTTGGAAGTTTTTGCATATAATTGTTTCTCCTGCAATAGTTTGAGAACCCTATCAACATGTTGAACATGATCCTTCCAAGACTTGTTGTAGATTAGTATATCATCAAAAAATACTAGCAAAAATTTTCTAAGGAAGGGTTTGAAATTGGAATTCATCAACCCTTGAAATGTAGAAGGTGCATTGGTAGGGCCAAAAGGCATGACCAAAAATTCATAATGATCCTCATGAGTTCGAAATGCTATTTTTGGAATATATTTAGTCTTAATTCTAATTTGATGATACCCTGAACGAAGATCCAAATTGGTAAAATAAATTTCTCCATGTAATTCATCCAATAATTCATCAATCATAGGAATGGGAAATTTATCTTTAATGGTGAGCTTATTGAGCTCCCTATAATCCTGACACATGCACCATGATCCATCCTTCTTGTGTACCAATACTACAGGAGCAAAGAAAGAACTTTGACTAGGTTGAATTATACCCGCCTCTAACATTTCTACAACCATACATTCAATTTAGCTCTTTTGTACATAAGGATGTCTATAAGGCCCGATGTTTGGAGGAACACTTCCTGGAATAAAATGAATAGCATGATGATAACCAATAATAGGTGGGAGTCCTTTGGGAGTTTCAAAGACCTTGGAATGATTGTCCAAGACTTTTTGGAGATCTGCAGAGGTAGATGATTTTGATGTTGGAACTTCTAGTGAGCATAATTATGCAATTACGCCTCGCTATTCTTTCTTTAGAAGCTTTTTCATGAAATTAGAGATTATTATCTTTCCCGGCTTCCCTACAATACCCCGTAATTCAAATTTCTTTCCTTCTAAAAAAAATTTCAAGAAATGTTCTTGAAAATTAAAATCTAACATCCCAAAAGATTGTAACCATTGTACTCCTAGTACAACATCAACACCTCCCGTAGGAATGGAAAGCATTGGACTATTCAATACATATTCCCCCATGGTTAGATTTATATTATGGCATTTTCCAGAAAAATTTATAGTTCCTCCATTTGCAACCATCACTTGATATTTTGGTGATGGGTATAGGAAACAATTCAATTCCTTGGCTAACTTACAATGAATAAGATTATGTGTGCTACCTAAATCAATCAACACTAATACATTTTTCTTCTTGATATGTCCTTCTATATTGAGAGTTTCAGGAGTGGTAATTCCTTCCAATGCATTACATGATATGTTCGAGCTCATTTATTCCTTTTCTAGGGCTATTTCCCGCTGTATATCCTCTTCTTTTGAATATTCATGTTTATTTTCTTCTTCCTCTTCACAATCTATGTAAAATAATTTCTTCTCAACACACTTATGACCTTTAGCATATTTTCTATCACAACTGTAGCAAAGCCCTTTTTTTCTTTTTTCTTGCAATTGTTCTGGTGTCAACCTTGTAGGTTGTGGAAATCTAGGAGTAGCAACACTTTCATCTTTATAGAAGTGAGTGGTAGGCTTCCTTGCCGCCTTAATTTTACATTCAAATTTTTTTTTTCCAACCTGAATGCCTTCTCCAATGAATCAGGTTCCAAAATGCGAACTTCATGTTGGATGTTATCTTTTAAAGTACCTATGAAGAGATCAATCATGTGTTCCTCTGGAATATCAATTATCCTTATATAACTTTTTCTTGAAGAATCTTCTGGATCAGGCTTGGGTTTTTTCTTTTTTCTTTACTGCAAATTATATATGTTGCTTAGTGTTTACATAGCTGCATATGCCTTATGTTGTTTTTAAAGTAACCCACATATATGTGAGTTTCATTAGATATAGACACGTATACATGCATGTTCCACACAATGGATCCACGTCTGCTTAGTAAAATTTGAAAATTTTAATTTTGGAGCCCTGTAAGTTTTTCCTACATGTTGTTAGTCATCCCTGTAGTGTATTTTTGGTGTCTGGATATTGTTTCATTTGGTTATATGTCAGTTTCTCTCCTTTTCATATGAAAACCTAGTCAACCTAGGATTTTACCTTTTCAGTGAAGTTTGAGTGGTGGCTCTTGCACTGGAAATTATTTCTGAAGTTTGTGGTTGTTCTGACAATTCAGAACAATGAGCCTTTATTATTTTTCTCATGCTTTCCTTATTCCTTGCTTCTCTTCTTGGTTTTTTCCTTCTTGATTTTATTGGTTTTCTTGTTTCTTCAGTTTGGGTTTCGCAGTGAATATTGAAGTTGTCTTTCATGATTTCTTGAAGTTTTTTCTCACTGGAAGTTGATGCTACTATTTTAACTCAATTTATTGAGTTAGTTACTTCTCTTTCATTTATCAAGTCTTGATGCAAAAGTGGCATAGTTGGCTTGTGAAATTATAACTTTCTTGTTGGCTTAGTTTCTTGATTTGTGGCCTGTGGTAGTTTCGTGCTTGTCTCAATGAAATTTATTTGTTTCCCTTAAATAGTGAAAAGCCATTTTATTTTTTTCGTTTCTTATGCTTTGCTTTTCTTTTCATCATTTTTAGTCCATTTGGAGCAATTTACTAGTTTTTCATCTTTTGATCCATCGACTTGTTTTCGAGAAGATTCTTTGCTTGGATTAGTCTCAGTTATACCAAGTTGTTTTGGCATTGGTTTATGCAAAGAGGTTCTTGTTTGGGAATAGTATATGCTTCTTTATCAAACTGATCAAATCCATTATAGTGAAAAGCTCATTTGCTGCTTTTTGTGAGTAGTCCTAGGATTTTCATTTATCATTGGTATTTTCTTCATTAGTTGCACCGTTAAGAATTCTATATATTTTGATAATTTTCTGAAGTGTGTGAGGAATGACATCGAAAAGAAATAAAAAATTATTTCTTGTTTTTCTTCGTAGAACCAAGTAGAAATCACCTTTTATCAAAAGAAAAATTGCACATTCATGTAGTAGGTTTTCTATTGATTTCTATTTTGCGTCGAAAAATGTCATAATTTTGATCTCCATCTACCCTTGACATATAAAAAAAACAATTTAAAATAAAGTGATAATTAAAATGAGATATAATATTTGCATTGTCATTAATACACCAACTAGTCTAGGTCATAGGCCCTTGGAATAGGTGAGTGGAGAGTTAACTCTCCAAGGCCACTCAAAACTGTCAAATGTAGAAGTTGATTAATGAGTGAAATCAAAATTTGTTAAGTGGACGAGGAAAGCTCTCCTCCAGAGAGTCAAGCGCAAGGGATAGTGAAGGTAGAGGAGAGAGATACCCCCTATTCTATTTTTTCAATCTTAAAAAAATATCGTTCTGCCCAGATGTCGATACGAACTGGTGCCCTTAGTTTTCGTTCCTAGGTATCACTATCATTAATACTTCTAGACAGTTCCCTTGTGATGCTCAGTTACTTGCACTAGAAAAGGATTTTGTTAGGGGTTCAGCGTAACTTTTTATTTTACCTTTGCTGGTGGGCCTTGGGTGTAATTACCCTAGACTATTTTCTGAAGGTCCTTTTTTCTCACTTTCTTGTATTTTGGTGTCCATTCCTAATCACTCGGAGAGGAAATAGCTGAAGGCTTATTGATTTTTGTATCTTAGGGACTTTTTATAGAGTATGATATTTTTCCTAGATTTCCATACATTCATAATTTTTTGAGTCTAATTAATCTCAAAATTATTAAAAGTGGTTGACCAATCACCTTGTCGGTCGAGTAGGCTTCATGGGCTTTCTCCTGTGAGTGTTGAACCTTCTTCAAGAAGGCGTAGGAGCAATTCTAATGGTGATTTTCATTTAGTATCTGCAAATGCATCGAAGAGCAATCCTCCGACTAGGGTTTTTGTTTCTGTGAGTGGTCCTAGTAGTAGTGGTAATATAGAGAGGAGTACTATGCTCATATCTAGAGTCTTGTTTCGATCAATCAAAGTTGAAGTAGAAGAATTCCCTTAATCTCTGAGTAGTCCTTCCTCTCCACTTATTTCTATTTTTTCGGATGTTCTTTTATACGTTGGGCCCACATCTTAGAGGCCAGCTATGAGCACTATGAATGTAAATACTCCTCTATTAGTTGAGGGAGGAGGTAATATTTCTATCTCAATGATCAGTGCCAGTGCTTCTATGTTTTTCTCTACCTCTATTCTATCAATGAGTAGGGGCACCCAAGCATTTACTTCCCATTATGGTCCCTTTTCTTTTGGAATTCCATCTACTATGATTCCTTCTTTTCCCTTCACTAGTGCATTTATTGTCTCCACACCTATGCCTTCCATGGCTAGTGGGTCAACTTCTTTTCAGGGTTTCCACTATGGGAGTGTTCATATCCCTCATTCAAACCCTTCCTTAGGATATTAGCCTTTTGTTAGACTCTTGTATTTCACAATATCACTAGGTGACTGATTATCTTCTAAGGTTTTTCATACTGAAAATAATACCATGGCTATCAATTATTTTTAGGAAAAATGGGAAATCCTGACTATCAAGAGCTTCAAAAGAATCTATGTGCCTTTTAGTTCAGTAGAAGTGAAAAATCTTGCTGATAAGGAACAAAAATCAGCATCACCACAACTATCATTAAGACAAAGGAGATGATCAGGAAATAATGTAGTAATAAAAGCATAAAAGAGAGGCAGAGAATCAACACAGAGGCAAGGAGAAGCATTAGACCATTAGTGAAGAAAAAGGAGCAGAGAGGAGTAAAATTAGAATCAAAAGAAGAAAAGGTAGCATAGGAGAAATTAAGGTAGAAAAAAACAGCAAAGGCAGAGTCATGAACATGATGGGTAGAGTCGTGAACATGATTGGGTCAACTCGTGCATGTTTGGGTTGAGTTGTGAAAGCTAAGCAGGTCAAGTCATGAACACGAGAAAGTCGTCAACGTGGTAAAAATAATGAACAAGTCAAGTATTCTATGAACAACCAAAGAAACAAAGTTGGTAATCCACAACAAGGGAGCAGTGAGGATCGTTAGATCTGAGAATTGATCAACAACAAAGATTAAATTGCATACCGCATATCGGAGATTGCATAGGATATGTTATTTTTAAACATGAAAGGTTACGAAGTAAGATAAGGAGGCCTGGATGCGATGTAGTTTCAAAGGAAAAATACTAAGGATTTCAAATCCGTGTGGAGAACCTTTTCTATGTTAAATCACATCAAAGGAATAAAAGAAGATTACAACGTAAAGTCTATGGAACAAAAAGGGCAATGTGTGATGCCAGGTGGGATCCGATCACAATCACAAATTGCAAATATTTAAACATAAGTTTTAAAGGTAAGTGTTAAAATCGTCGAAGTTTGATGTGTGACGCCAGGTGGGACCTAATCAAATTCGTAGATTGCAAGTTTTAAAAGATAAATGCGAAGGGTTCAATGTTAAAATCATCGAAGTGTGATGTGCGATGTGTGATCAGGTGGGTCCCTATCACAAATCACAAAGTTTAAAGGATAACCACGAGAGGTAAGTTTAGGAATCTCCGAAGTGTGTTATAAAACATGGGTGGGGCCCAACCACATATCGCAGTGTGCACATCACAAGTTTCAAAAGATAAGTGTGAAAGAAAAAGTTAATTAGAAGCTAAGTGCAATGTTGGCATAGATGCAATGTCATTCCAAAATGAAATATAAAGGATTTCAAGTCCGAGCAAATAAATTTTGTATGTTTTTTTTTGAAGAAAATTAGCTAAGCACGATAGCAGGGGTCTGAAATGGGTGGTATCGAATACCACCCACTCCTCCATGTGTCGCATCGTCACAATTTTGCACTCCTCTATCTATTACTTCTTACCACCTGAGACCCCCTTCTAAAATTTTGTTGCGCTAGCCTCCAAACCCCCACCACATTCATTTGACTAGTATCACTACTACTACGCCATGTCCACCGTCATCCATTCACTTACAGGCTTATGAAGTTTGTGCACCATTTTATGAATAAATAGGCCAAAAAACGGCAGAAAGACCTATAATAGAATAAGGTCCGACAAAGTGTGGAGGAAAAGGAGGTCGAGTCACGCAAAGGATTTTTTACAAAAATTTTATGTTATAACAACAGAAATGGAAAAGGCAGCAAACTCATCGACACAATCACCAATAAATGAAAAGTAACTAATGTTGCACCAGATTTAATTACTAAATGCTATTTTTCGGAAAAGCAGGGAGAGATTTCAGAGCCACCATTGGTTACCTCTTCGTGACCATCACAACCACCTCCAAGCTTATTGCTTGATATTATGAAGAGCCATTGAAGCTTTTGGATCCATGAAGAGCTACCCAAAATTAAATCTACAAGTGATTATTTTGTCAAATATTTCTGTTCAAGCCTTGCATGGCCACACTTGTCTATTTTCTACTAAACTGTAATCAATGAAGGGTTTTCAAGTAAGGTAGGGAAACTGACTTAGTCTTTAGATAAATACTTTATGCCTTAATAGTATCAAGGGTTGGAAAATTGGACCCTGTTGAAACTTGAATCGTAAGAAGTATTGGAACAGTGTAACTGTTTGAGATGGGAATCAATAATAAGATACCGTTCACATGATTCTTGAGCTATGTTAATGGTGACATTTTTCCTCCGTGTTAATGTTTTTCCTCTGTATTTTCATTTTGTGCATCAATTGCTCTGATTTCAAAATAGAAAATTTTAGATTAATATTTGCTGAGAGAGCACCTTAATTCTATCTATGTTTATTATCTTAATTTTTTCCTTTAAAGAATAGTTAAGGAATTCTTAAATGCTCTTTAGCTATTTCTGAACCCACTAATTTCTCCCATCTCATATTCACACTTCCAGTAAGATCTAAACTTCACAGTTAGCTTGCCCTGTGAATTCCCTTGAAAATTTGATGTACGATTCAGACTTTCATTACTCCATATCCCAATGGATTAGTTTCACAAATCTATCTTTCCAACCACACAATCAATCAAGAAAACAACACTCATAATTTATGTAATTAGCCTAATATCAGTACTTATAATTTTATCAAGTTAGATCATAAAACAGATACATCCCTCTTCGATTTTTGGAAGGCTAGGTCCTAGACTCAAAAGTGGTTTGATGTTGTCCTATGTCACTTGTTCTTGCTAATATTACAAATTACAAAGTGATAACATAATGGCGACCATACTGGGGAAACATTTATTGAAAAAGATTATTGTTTCTCCAGAACTTAGAAACCCCAGTCAAAAATAGATGATTCAAGTATTTTCCAAGATTGGTATCTAGTTGTTGATGGTGCACAACAAGCGAGACACAAGAAATTTATGATCGTCCACCTGGCAACTCCAATTTAGATTAGTTCCATTCAAAGACTCCACTGGAGGAAGGACCTAAGATATGACCGGTCAGCCTAGAAAGAGAAAGTATTGAAGCTCAAATTGGATTCAAGAAATTGTTGTTTTATCTGTAACTATGTTCTATCTTACTTTAAGCCTGATCAAGAGTACACCGCTGAGATTTACATTGATCAATGGTAGATTGATGAGACTAACAATGCTAAGGCCCAAACTATAGACCATGAACATAACACTTGTGCACATCTTGTATGCAATTGTGGAAGATCCAGTGAAATATAAACCTCCTGATTTACCATATATACCTGTAAAATTCCTAAGCAGATACAACCCTCTTGTTCTGCCTCCTATCCTCCATGACCTCCCTACAATTTCTATCAATAATCTACCCAGATTTGGTGGAGAAAATGCAAATATCACTACTGAAAAGGACATTCAAAATCTTGAGGATTTCCTTGATTTGTTTGAGGTGGGAGAAGATGATGTGTGTATGAGAATGTTTTCCCTATCATTGTAAGGTAAAGTCAAAAATTGGTGTAAAGATCTTCCAACTGAAAACATTAAGAATTTTCATCAATTCAGTCGAGTTTTCCTAGACAGATGGGTGGTCGTGGGAATTTTTTTTCTCATCATAGAATACTATAAACATTTAAAAATACATCCTAGGGAGAGAGTACAACAATTTTCAGCAAGTTTCAATAAGGTATACTATTCGATGCCTGCTAAGATAAGGCCGCCCCTAGGATTAGCTCTCTGGAACTACCCAGATGCATTTGAACTAGAGATGACATTCCAATTAAGAGAAAGCGACCCTACAACCCTTGAAGAAATGAAAAATATGCAGATGATGTGGAAGCCAACCTGTTGAACAAAGAGGCAAAGTTAAAATCAATGAAGAAGGACAAAATATAAAAAGAGTAACCGATATCTTTGGAGATAAAACTAGATATCTTGAAAAATAAAGTCAATGAAATGATACATATGATTAGCATGAAAGATGAAATTGATGATCTAATGCCTCATGTTCCATTTCCTTGCGAAAAGAAAATAATAAAAATGCAAAATGATTGTTTCATGTACTCTATCCACAACACATCCAAGGATGTAGTCCAAAATTAAAAGAAGGCAGGGAAATCCTCAGCAACAATGTACATGATAGATGACCTTGCATAAACAGGTAGCCATATCCAATATGATTATCAAGAGGAAGACTATAAGGTTGAGGTTGAGGCTGATTATTCGAAGAAGCCAACACTATTTTCTTGGGAAGAACAAACTAAGTTATCACAATGCAAAGATGGCAATCAAACTCTGCATGTTGAGCAAGGTTGCAAAGAGTAAAATGCAGGAAGTTGTCAAGTAAGTACAAAATGCCTTCCTCTATCTTTTGCCTCACTCTTAAGAGATGATTACAAGCAGGTTTCAAATAGGAAGGAGGAGGAATTCTCTAATGAATCATTCAAGGAAGAGATGGGTGATACAAACCCTTTTTAGATCTATAAGTTCTCCCCCTGAGTCATCTTGAAATCACAAAATCTGAAGTAGAGGAGGAGTCAACACATCTTGGGTCTTTACCCTTATGTTTTAATTCATTTTATATTGTGAAAGGAAATCTAAATCACATTATAGTTGATAATGAAAGGAGAGGATAACTCTCTCATCAATGAGATAAGGATATCATGGATGATAAGAAATCTATTTTAGATCCAGAGGTTCATCCCTTGAGTCCTTTCGAATGTCAAGTAGTAGATAAAATCATAGAGTCTGAAACAGATGATGAATTGATCAAGTTTGATTGTCTACCATTATGCTTTAATGCATTTTAGATTATGAAAGGGAATTGGGATCACATTTTGGCTGATAATCATAAGAGAAAACATGAGGTCTCAGAAGAACCGAGAATACCATCTAAAGAACCACATGAACCAATATCAAACGCACTGGATGGTTTCTTCTTTTAAAGTCAATATTCCCTTGTTCATAATTCTCTCAAAGGCTACTATGATATGGATATCATCATAAAGTCTTCCTCATTGTCTGATTCAATAGAAGTAGTGGCACAACACTCATAAGGTAAAAATCAATAATGTTATGAGTTGTTTGAAGACCTAGAGAGCACATCTAGAGTACGGTGATATGAAGCTGAGTTGGTTGAGTTAGAATACCCAGAATTAAATTAAGAGTATCTTGATCCAGTGGCTGAATATATGGAGGAATTGTTCTTTACAAAGCCAACACATATTTCCAGCATGTCAATTGTTTTTCAAGTGTACCAAGATCTATGTAAATTAGATCATGTCAGAAATTTCTATCAAATACTATTATCGGGTTTGTTGCCAAATATGGTGAAGAAGAGTGGAAGAAAGGAGTTGTTCAGGAATTTTCTTGACTGGGTACACTAGAATTATTGTATAATTTAGAAGGGCAACCATTTCAATAGATTAGGGTATGTAGGGGTGAAAATAAGCTCATCACTCTTAGCATATTTCAAATTTTAGTTTTAGATTTCTTTTCATTTTCATATCAGTATGTTTTAGACTTTATTTTTAGCTTAGTTCTAGTTTCACCATTCAAGTTTTCAAGGTGCAACAATATGTTCAACTTGATGGATTGTAGTGGATAAGTTCAATTGTAGTTTCAATTCAGATTTCAGTATGATAATAATTTGGCTGGCCAACCATGTGGTTTATTTTTATCGGTCAAAATTAGGAGGAACAATTAGCTATTTTCCAGTCACTAAGTTGCCTGATAGATGAAGATACAAGTTGTGGGATCAACCCAATGGATCAGGCTACTAGTCTACGATGTTCTTGACACCTACTGAAGGAGCTGCCATCCCCAACTGGAGCCACTATTAGAATCCTATATTTCACAGTGTCACTAGGTGACTAATTATTTTCTTATGTTTTTCATACTAAAAATAATATATCATGGCTATCACTTATTTTTAGGAAAAATGGGAAATCCTAGCTGTCAAGAGCTTCAAAAGAATTTTTTTGTCTTTCATTTCAATAGAAGGAGAAATTTTTTTTGTTAAGGAACACAAAGCAGCAGCACTAGAACTATCATTAAGGAAAAGGAGCAGATCATGCAATAATTTAGTAAGGAAAGCATAAAAGAGAGGCAGAGAAGCAGCACAAAGGCAAGGAGCAACATCAGACCATTATCGAAGATAAAAGAGTAGAAAGGAGCAACATTAGAATCAAAGGAAGCAAAGGAAGCATAGAAGTAGTTAAGGAATAAAAAAAAACAAAGGCAAGTCATGAACATGTTGGGCATAGTCGTGAACATTATTGGGTCAACTCGTGCACGTTTGGGTCGAGTCATGAAAGATAAGAAGGTCAAGTCGTGAAAGCGGGCAAGTCATGAACGTCGGAAAAATAGTGAATGAGTCAAGTATTCTATGAACAACCAAAGAAACAAAGTTCGAAAACCAAAACAAGGGAAAACTGAGGACCATTAGATTTGAGCATTGATCAATGACAGAGACTGAATCTCATAACGCATATCACAGATCGCATACAAGAAGTTATTATTAAATGTTAAAGGTTTCTAAGTGCAATAAGGAGGTCCGGATGCGATGTAGTTTCAAAGGAAAAATCCAAAGGATTTCAAATCTGTGTGCAAAGCCTTTTTTATGCTAAATTACATCAGAGGAAGAAAAGGTGATTACAACGCAAAGTATATGGAACATGAAGGGAAATGCGTGATGCCAGGTGGGAGTCGATGGAAATCACAAATATCAAATATTGAAAGATAAGTTGTAAATCTAAGTGTTAAAATAGCCAAATTCCTATGTGTAATGCCAAGTGGGACCTGATCATAATCACACATCACAAGTTTTACAAGATAAACACGAAGGGTTAAACGTTAAAACCATCAAAGTGTGATGTGTGATGCAGTGGGGCCCGATCACAAATCGTAAAGTTTAAAGGATAACCACAGGAGGTAAATTTTAGAATCACCGAAGTGCAATATGCAACATGGGTGGGACCCAATCGCATATCGCAGTGCATGCATCACAAGTTTCAAAATATAAGTGTTAAAGAAAAATTTAAATACAATGAAATGAAAAGTGAAATATTGGGGCGGATGCAATGTGGTTCCAATATGAAATATAAAGGATTTCAAGTCTAGGCATATGATGTTTGTATGATGTTTTGTGGAGAAAAGGGGATAAGCATGATAGCAGGGGTTTGAAATGGGTGGTATCTGTTACTGCCCACTCCTCCACATGTTGTACCCTCACAATTTTGCAACCCCCTCTCTATTACTTCTTACAACCTAAGACGCCCTCCGAAAAGCTATTTTCGCTAGCCACCAAACTGCCACCGCAGTCGTTTGACCAGAACCACTTTTGTTGCACCACATCCACCGTCATCCATTCACTTCCGAGCTTATGAAGTTTGTGCACCATTTTATGAAGAAATAGGGTAAAACATGATAGAATTACTTGTAACAGAATAAGCCCCAACAAGGTGTGCAAGAAAAGGAGGTCAAGTTGGGTAAAGGCATTTTTACAAAATTCCTATGTTGTAACAACAGAAATGGAAATGGTATGAAACACAGTGACACAATCACCAATCAATGAAAAGAAACTAGTGTTGCACCATATTTAATTACCAAATGCCAGTTTTCTGAAAAGTAGGGCCATATGTTAGAGCCACCATTGATTACCTCTTCATGACCCTCACAGCCACCTCCAAGCTTATTGTTTGATCTTACGAAGAGCCATCGAAGCTTTTGGATCCATGAAGAGCTACCCAAAATTAATTCTACAAGTGGTGCTTTTGTCAGAGATTTTTTATTAGGCCTTACACGGACACACTTGACAGTTTTCTGCTAAACTGTAGTCAATGAGTTTTCTGAGTGAGGTAAGGCAACCGACTTAGTCTTTAGACAAATACTGCATGCCTTAGTAGTATCAAGGGTTGGAAAATTGGACCCTGCTGAAACTTGTATGATGAGAAGTATTAGAACACTGTAAATGTTTGAGTTGGGCATCAATAATAAGAGACCGTTCACAAGATACTTGAGCTATGTTAATGGTGATGTTTTTCCTCTGCATTAATGTTTTTCCTCTGTCTTTTCATGTTGTGCATCAATTTCTCTGATTTCAAAACCAAAAATTTAGATTAAGATTTGTTCAGAGAGCACCTTAATTATGTTTTTGTTTGTTATCTTAATGCTTTCCTCTGAATTTTAGTTAAAGAATTCGTAACTTCTCTTTAACTATTTCTAAACCCATTACTTTCTCCCATCTCATATTCACACTACCAGTAAAATCCAGTCTGCATAGTTAGCTTACCTTGTGAATTCCCTTGAAAAGTTGATGTATGATTAAGCCATTCACAACTCCATAGCCCAATGGATTAGTTTCACATCTCTGTCTATTTAACCACACAATCAATCAAATAAACAAGCCTCATAATTTCTATAAATAGGCTAATATCAATACTTATAATTATCAAGTTAAATTATAAAACAAAGAGAACCCTATCTGAGTGTAGGAAGGCTAAGTCCTAGACTCCAAAGTGGTTTGATATTGTCCTCTGTTGCTTGTTCTTTCCAGTCTTACAAATTACATAGTGATAACACCTTTTACCTCTCAATGTCAAGGTTTCAGTCATTTTCTCAGAGGTCAAAGCTCTAACTCTTTTCAAGGACTAAACCCTACCTTTATAGGGTAGGGAGCCAGAAATTATTTTTCGCTGGTGAACAAGGGAATACTCCTTTCCCTTCCATATGTGCTTTACAAGGTTTATCTCCATTTTTCAATGCCTGAAACACTTATCAATAGGTTTCATATTCATTTAACACTTCAATTGGGGGAAATATCCCTGTTTATGGTAACCCTATGATAGGAGGTTTGGTGCCCTATTATTTGCAAGATTGGAATTTTTCTTTTTGCAAGGAATCACATTAAACTGCTTTAGAGTCCAAGCACCTAGCCTTCCTAGACTCAAAGAGGGATCTGTCTCTGTTTATGTTTAATTGATTTATATTTGTGCTTAGTTTTTTTTATTTTAGGCTAGTTATGAAGTTCTTAGGTTGTTTGTTTTGATTGATTGATTGTTTGATTAAATTATTGATTGTTTCCGTTGAATAGATAGTGAGAAGCATTAATCCAAAGGGCTATGGAGTCATAAAAGGTTTTAATTGTACATCAAATCTGCAAGGGTTTTTATAGGGCAAGCTAACTATATGAAGTGGATCTTTCTAGATTAGATGAAATATGAAATGAAAATAAGTTGTGAATTTGGTAAAACTAAAGGGAAATTAAAAATCCTCTATCTATACTTCAATAAGAAAAGTGATTGATATAATTTTTTAAGAGGAACTAGAGAGTAGGGGAAACCAGAAATTTCTTTAGCTAAACACTACTAAGTAAACCTTAAGACAACAATCCATCAATCCTAGAGAGCAAGACACCCCTAAATTCTCTAGCTGTTACTTTTAGACAAAGAAAACATTCAAGATAATATTCAGTGAAAATAAAGAGAGAGATACCCCTAAATTATTTAATAAAACATCAAATAAGGCCTTTTAAAATAATGGTTTAAGAAAAACCAAAGAGCAGGGAAAACCATACATTCCTTTGCCCAGACTCTACTAAGTAAACTTCAAGGCAACAAGCTAGGTGGATATAAAGAGTAGGACACCCCTGAATTCTCTAATCAAACCTTTCAGAAGAAAACATAAAGATAAAAGAAGTATACAAAGTTAAGATGCCCAAACAACATATCTCAAGCTAAAAAATTTGTTCTATTATCAGAGAAATGATGGAAAATATGGAAAACAGAAGAGAAACACTGAAAAAGAAGGATAACACCACCATTAACATAGCTCAAGAATCTTGTGAACGTGCCTATATTATTGATGTCCAAAAAAATTACAATGCTCCATTGCAATGATCTTTGCAACTCAGAGTCTGATCAAAATCCAACCTAGAAATCAACCCACCAACCAACTAACCAACCCACCATAACAATGAATAATACATGTAGTATCTATCTACAGATGTGGAGGTGATCCTAATCGAGGGTTTCAGGCTATAGTTATTACAGAGTAGATGTAATATTGACCTTTAAGACCATGCAAGGCCTAAGGAAAAATATTACTGACTAAGTTACTATAACAATAACTTTTAACTTAACTTCTGAGCTAACTTTAGGATATTTTTGACTTTTTGACTTTTCATGAACTTTTAAAATATCTGCTGAGCTACTTAAAAATATCTCTAACTGCTTTATTAACTATGGTAGGTGTTTAAAACAAGATTTAATTGTAGGTGGCCAATTTGATTGTGAAGAAGTAAATGGTGATTTTCTTTGTCATTCAAATCTATCTTCCTTTGCTGATGTGCTTCTAATTTGTCTTTTAATCTTTGATTTATCTTTAAACTTTGAAGCCTATTCTCCTTAGTTCTATTTCTATCTCTGATCTCTTTTTGAATGCCTTTAGTTCCTATAATCTCTCTTTTAACCTTAATTAACTGTGCTTTGTCTTTAATATTTGTCTTCTAACCATGTCTTCCATTTTCAAGCTTTGATTGATCTTTTATTCCTTTAACCTCTCACTGTCATGGTGAACTATCTGACCGTGTTCTTTAAATATGTTTTTACTTGTATTTCGTCTTCGCCCAGCCACTGTAAAACTCTTCAATTTCCTTTACTTCATCCTTCAGTGAACATTTGATGCTTCTACTTATTTCTCATGCTCCTAATCCTTGAATGAACTAAGCTCTTGGATCATCACCTAGAGAACTTAGTTTGGATAATTTTGTATTTTGGAATGCAATTTGAATTATTTATTTTTCTCATACATCGATCACCTACACATTTAAAACACTTATTAATAAAAACATGATCTCACATTGTGGAAAGTGATGTTGGCCTGTAGGCAGTAGGAGAACTGTGGACATAGTCCGGAAAAATGGAGTTTTTTGGTCTTTGACATGTGCCTATGGTCTTTCGGGCCTTCAAAAAGCATTTGCAAGGGTTTACATTGATGCTCGGGATTATCGCAGGGGTACATGGGATTATTGCGATGGAATAGGGCTTTGGAATATTGGAAAGGGGTTAATGGTTTCGGGTTTACAGCGCGGGAGTAGTAAGTGGTTTATCACATAGGGCCATACTAGTTAATTGTATTTGGTGGAGGGATGGGATAGAATAGAGAGAGGTAACATGGAGGGAAGGATAGGTGGTAATACCACCCATTTTGCATGGTCCAAAGGCTTTTAACCCCCGAGCATTTGGATTTGTGATGTACGATTAGCGTCGTTGGATCAGGAGGAGTTGATCCAATGGTGGTCGAGGTAATGATGAAACAACGAGTTATAATAATGTTGGGCCAGGGGATAAAAATGGATAAGAGGGTTTATTTTAAATAACACGGGTTCTTCCTAAAGCAGGCTTGTGTTAGACTCCTATACCAATAGGTGTCATTTCTCATGATTGTCTTGATTGAACTATGGAATATGTTCAAACCTTTTTCTTGAGCAAAGGTGTTCCATATTCTTGAAAAACCAAAAAATCAAAAAATTTAAAAAATGTAAAGAGGGTATACCCTAAAAGAAAAATCAAAGGGTAAGAAAAATAAATTGGTCAAAAAAATGAAAGAAATGAACCCCAAACAAAAAATAGACCAAGGAAAGTGTGCAAATCCAAATGCCACTACTATTTCAGTTTTGTAATAAAGCAATTGTGTGCAGCTTGTCAAACTTTTGCCACAATTTATGAAGAGTCAAACTGTTTAAACTTGACTCATTCATGTTTCAATTTCATGTTGTAGAATAGAGAATAAATATTTGACCAAACAGTTTAATCTTGGCAGATAAGTAGATAGGTAGAGTTAATAAAAGGTGCTCAACAGTTTAATCTGAGCCCTTGGATGTAATAAGGGTAGAATTAGATAGATTTTCCTTGTAAAAGAAAAGAAAATTGATGAGGGTTTGCCAGTCTAAGTGCACCCTAATAAAGAAAAGAAAATGGTAGTGTAAGGTAGATAGGGTAGGTAGATGGTGTTGCAAAGTTTCATGTGATGAATGATGCTGCTAAATGTGTTTAATCCTTTACTTTCATCACAAGTACTGAAGCAGGAAATACACTGGAAAATCACAGCAAGAAAAGTCAAAATCATTAACTTCCCACATCACTTTCCCCTTAAGTTTTTTACTAATTTCCCCAAAGTGCTAAGGTATTTGGAGATCAAAGGGGCTCAAGGCATTTCCTTGACTTTTGAAGGCACCGGACCCTCGGCCTAATGATCAAAAAGACCTAAGTTCTTGAAGTTATTTATCATTATAATCATTCACTTTAAACCTTTTCCTAAGTAAAATCCAATTTTACTTAGGAAAATCATGCCATATTTCATAAAATACCCTCAAAACTAATTGCTATGCTATGTTTAAGTGTTGAAATTAAGATGATATAATTTACTTCAGAAATCTTCACTTTCTTAGTTATAATTAAGTGTTTTGAGTTTACCATGTCCCTTTGTCATATTGACTTCTGATATATTTACTAAATCCCTAGTGAAAATACCTTATCCTATAGTATATAACTCCTTCTACATACATATCCCAAAAACCCATCTTATTATAAAATTTTAACCAAAGTATGTATTTCCCAATTATTCATAAAAGGCCCACATTATGTGCCCTTTGGTTAAAATATATCATTATGTAATATTCTCGCCCCTATGATAATTTAATCATATAGGTTGATTTATCATATAATAAAAAAAATATATGAAAAACTTTGAAACATATATTTTATATGTTTAAATAAAATAAATCCCGAGTTTAATTAAAACTAAACTTCGGAAATAATTCCATTATCCCCCATACCTGACGTCCTAACTCGAGTTAAAAATCCCGCTATATATTCCATTCCCCAACCTTAATTCGAGTTAAAAAACCAAAGTCTCTCCGTAACCCCGACCCTTCGTAAATCAATGGGATTAATTAATCACTTGGATTAATTAATAACCAGACCTCCAACCAATCAAGCGCCCCCCGGGATATTTAATTAAGTTAATCATGTTTTTAAACCCCGTCGGGCCTGCACATTAAACCTCCGCCAACGTCACGTCCCCTCCATCGTCAGATCACCTTCCCAAAGATCAACGGTCCAAGATTATTCCGCTAGTCATCTTGCGTCCAGAAGTTCACGCACGGGGGCACGGTGGTTTTTGAATAGTCCTCCGACCACGTGTCCGTTGATCAATGGAATCGCTCCCTCCACGTTTAAAACCACCATTTCCCATAAGCGGTGCGGAAATTACCGCTTACCACCCGACCCCTGCCACATGTCATCCCGTACCTCGATGACGTCATTCCTCGATAAAATAAAAATCCCTTTTGACTTTGTAAATAAAACAAATTTCGTGTTTTTTCTGTCATTTTCATTGCTGAAAGCGACTGCGCCTTCTACTGCAAAATTCAAAATTCTCACTGAAAATTACTGTTCTATCCAATTTCACTCGAGAATTTCGCCGGACCAATGTTCAAGCATCTTCTTGCCACCATTTGATACCTGTTAAATCCCAGTTTGCCTCCAAAAATAGGTATTTATTCTATTGCGCTCCGAACTTCAAAAGAAACTCTGTGTTCCTTGTTTTTCACTGGATTAGTGTTAAAATCTTATCGCTAAGATCATTCCCTGAGCTTTAAAACTGTGAAATTGTTCCTCCAAACCTGCTACTGTGCCAATTTCCCCCATTAAAACTGAAATCGCACCCGGTCTGTGAAGAAAACCCAGAAACTGCCATTTTGAATACACAAGAACCAAAATGGAAGCCTCGGCAGCCTTGAATGTAACCCCATTGAATGCACCCCACAGAGAGTTAGAATATTTTCCCTTAGTGGACAAAGACTTTCAAATTAAAGACTTAGTGTTTGATGAAAGCCCCCTTCGAAGTTATTGTCGCTGCAGAGACGATTATTCGAAGGGATTGGATGTCATTGGATTGTGGGAATCCAATTTCCCAAGATATCTCATCCCCTCAGTTCGTATTTTTCCAGAAATTATCCACTACTGCCATTCTAACTATGATCCAACTCAAAGAGCAGTAATGTCCCCTGACCAGAGTATTCTTTTCCCTATCACTCCTCAAGCTATCAATACAATGCTACATTTTGAACCTAATCAAGAGCTCACTCCCTTGTCTATGGAAGAACTGATTGAAAAGTCTAATCAATTGTCCCCAGAAAAATTGAAGTGCATTTGCCAGAATTTTATGTTGCCTGAACATCAACCTAGGGGCCCTCCTCCCTATGGTTTTTCTTATTTCACTAAATTAGGAAAGCTCATCCTAAATATGATATCTTTTGTCTTGGGTTTCAATACAAGTGAATATCTTGATGAAATAACCCTGGTTTTGTTGTCTATCTTTACTCCTGGGCAACCTCCTGCAGTAAAATATGACTTTGCATCTTTCATAGCCAATAAAATCCACGACCAGTTCATGAGGCTAGATGATGAGAAAGTGTTTAAATATTCCTCAGTAATTTATCATCTCATCATCTATTATCAATCAGAGAAGTTCCTTTTTCCTGTTAAAAGGCTTGATGCCAAGGGAAACCCTAGATCAATTATATTTTGGTCTGCCATAACTCACTTTTCCTATGAATCTCCCTATTCCTATGCTGAGTTCATCGATCTTTTTGTATATCCTGCAACTACCTTGTTGACAGGAATTCCTCATCCAAGGCTCAGTAATGAAATCAAGAAGAATTTTCAGCTTTCAAGGACATACAAAGTTGGGGACTGGTACTTATACCAAATTCATTCAGTCATCAGAATATATGGATGTGAATTGCATCCATTTAAGTTGCCAAAATATGTGCCCATGAGACTTTTTGCCTTGGAATATTTCAGGAAAATGAATAATTCTGATATGATTCATTTTTGTAGTGTAAAAAAGAAAGCCCAACTCAGGATCAAAAGTCAACTAGGTCCCTTCATATGCAACTCTAGGGATGCTGAGCGAGAAGCAGAAGATATACTACAAAACCGGTGCAAGTTCCAAAGAATTTTTCGTTGGGTTCCTTATGATCCATTTGGTTTTATCTGTGATAAAAGAATGAAGAACAAATCATCCCCATACTTTCACAACAGGATTCCTGAAATAGAACAATATGCTAATCAAGATGAGTGGGTGGAAGAAACACTAGTTGAGGAAGAAAGTGAAGAAGACAAAATGAACAAAATTATGAAAGACCTTGAGAAAAAATTTGACTTAGAATCTTTTGCACAAGTGCAGGTACCTCACATTGGCACTTCTTCAGCAGGAAATCTACAATAGAGACTATAGGAAGGAATTCTATCTATTGCAGTAGAGTCAAAAGGCAAAGGAAAGGAACCTGAAATACAGGTCATTGAAACTTTTATCATGGCAGAGAAACCTCAAACCTCCAGAGCACCAGATCAAGCACAAGTTTCTCCCACTCAAGTAAATCATCCTGAAGTTTCAGAATTGCAAACTCCGTCCAATATGGAAATAAGCAAGAAAAGACAGATTTCAAATCCTACCCCCCCCAAAGAAACCTCAGAGCTACATCAATCTAAAAAGCAGAAACTCAATCCACTCCCGGAAGTGGAAGTTATAGATGAGATGTTTGATGATGATAGAGAAGATAGTCAAATAATTGGTTCCGTTAGTATGACACACACAGATCAGAAAGGAAAATCATTGCAAAAGCAATTGAGTACTGAAGTATCTTCTTTTAAGCCACCAAAAACAGATACAGGTTATATAAAAAGAACTTTCATTAATATAAAGGCAAAGAATGATCCATTGAGAATGAAGGTATATGATCAATATCTGAAAATGGCTCCACATAATCAGGAAAGGTTAATGTTAGTATTTGAAATTTCACAAGGCAAAATGATGATGAGCCACTTCAAGTCCAAGGTGCCAAAACCCATGACAGCAGCTGATTATATTAGGACCAATTTTGAGGTCCTGGCTAAAGACATTCATCCCTTAGATCAGATAGAGTTGCATAAACAAACTGGGGAAATGGTGTATGCCACTCTTACTGATAAGGCCATGGCAGCCCTAAGGCTGCAATATTCTTTAAATAACACAAGCACCCAATTGCAAATTGAGAAGGCCTCTTCTCAGGCCAAAGATAACAGAATAAAGTCTCTGGAAGACATAATCATCAGTTTGGGTCACAACCCCAAAGATATCAAAAGCATTGAGGCACTAATCAAAAAGAAAGATGATGATATTGCTGCACTGAGAAAGCAGCTCAAATTACTAGCCTCAAGACATCCCCAGACCCAAGAAGTTTTGAAGGAAAATTCACAAGAAGAGATAATGGAGTTTCTCTTAAAAATGACTGAGCAACTGAGTGAAACAGAGAAAGAATTGGAACAATATTTACAAGAGAAGGAAGCTATCATGCAGGCATCAATCACAGAAGCTACTAAAACTACAGGTACTACAACCACAGATCAAGAAACAGAATCAGCACATGTAGACACTTCTGGTTTAAGTTCTGATGAATTCGTAAAACAAATGGAAAGTTTAAAACTCAGGGTCATAGAACTTAAAACCACAAAATTGCAGTTAGAAAACTTGGAGCAGAAATATGATATGTCCAAAAGAACTGTTGCAGATAATACCAGGGAAATTAAAATATTGGAAAAATTGGTTAAGGCTTTAGAAAAAGATCTTTCGTTAGAAAAGCCTTTGAGAGAAATAAACGAAATTCTTTGGAATAACATAATTTATTCAATAAAAAGTATTTGGACTTTTTTTCAAACAATCTTTGAACAAACTGACTTGATCAAAGTAGCTCAGGAAGAAATAGTCAAAACAAGAGATGAATTAAAGAGTAGACCTGAGAAAGCCAGTCAACTTATACAGTTTCTGAACACATGGACTAAGAAACAACTTTCAAAGTTAGGAATTGATGACAGGACAGGCACTATCTTAGAAATTAAAAGAGTTTTTACCAAAATAACTCTTATGCAGAATTTGGAAAGGAAGTGCCCAGACATGCAAGAAGAAATCAATGCTTTTAAAGGAAAATTTCAGGTTTTATTAGACAATGGGTTACCCAGTCCTATGCTAGCAGGTGACAAGATAATGGACCTGGAAACCTATGTTACTAAAATAGACATACATGCTCATAACACAACTGTTATTTCTATCAATGCATCACAAGCAACATTGCCAACAAGGAGGAATATTTATGATAGATTGAAGAATTTGTTTCATCTGGAGCATGAAATAAAGTATTTGATCCCTATTCAGCCCACTTTTTATAGATACACAGAGGCCGATGAGACATTGAGAAAACTTAAAAGAACCGTAATAGCAGAAGATCAATGGTGGGAAGACTTACTGGAAATTTTGTAAAAGTTATCTTCAGACAGAAAATTTGTCTTTTACCATCATGTAAAGGATAAATAATGAGCACAAGTTAAAGAGTATGAGTTGAACAGGTTAAAGAGTATCCGTAAAAACAAAGAGTATCAGACAAGCAAAGGAATTACTCAAAGGGACAGCACCAAGCCCTATTATAGCACCTGCCTCCAGCACATCCACGAAGGAAGGAAACAGCACATCAGCAGTTAATTGTCATTCTGTCTACGAGACCATTTGTCTCCTTTTTATTTGTAAATTACTCCTTAGTCACCCTAGATTATTGGCTAGGTTAGTGTGAGATATTTTCAATTATTTTTTGTATAAATAAACCCTCAAAGAGAGTGTTGAGGGTGGATTCTATTATTTGGCTGTGACATTGAAGTTTTTTGGAATAAAAAGTGTTTTGGAGAAATTTATTTGTGGCTTACTGGATGACAATTTGAAGCTCAGGACTTTTTGCAGGATTCATGTGTCGGACTGCAGTTCAATAAGTCTTTCTACCCTATGTCTTAAGTTTTATATCAGTTTATAATATCATTATGTCCATTTATGAATAATTTACATAAAGGATTGAATCAGAATTTACTTAATTGTACTCTGATTTCAGATGTGATTGTTCTTAATGTTTTCCTCTAAATTGGTTATAAGCACGAATTCTTAAATGCTCTTGCTTTGCTAATTTAAACATTCTTGATTACTATAATAAAGAATTCTTCATTGCTCTTTGTTTGTAATAATTTCATTTCTTTCTTTTGAACATGGTGAAAGATTCTTAGCTGCCTTTCATCCCTTCAAAATCATCCCATCCACTTTAAATTTTAAGGATTGTTCTCTGTCTGGCTATCTTGCCCTGCAAAGCCATCTTGTGTGTAGAATATAAATCCAGTAAAGCCATCCTTTGACTCCATAGCCCAATGGACTGAAAATCTTCAACCTTGCCCCTAGTTTGCGGATTCCACCATTTTCAAACAAATTCTTGGACTTATAACTAGCCTAAAACCTTCTAAGAACAAAGATAAATCATAAAGATAGAGCCCTCTCTGGATGCAGATTGGCTAGATTCTGCATCTGAAGGTTGGTTTGTGGTTACCTCGGGTATACTTTCCTTTTCCACAACTTCAAGGAAAACCTGAGTGATAACATAGTGGCGACCATACTGGGGACCTGAATCATTTTTATTTGTTAATATTATTCTCTTATAAGCTATAGACAGAGTCTGAAGATCATCCAGGTAGCCTTTGAAATGCTTTTTCTCTGCAACTGCATAGTAAATAAATGCTGCTTCAGTCCATCTCCGATTTAGCTTATACATTGAACCTTAATTCTAAACATTTAATCAGACTCTCTAGTTCAACAATTCTTTGAGAAAATTTTTATAAAAAATCATTACTTCTTAAAGAATTTGTAGAAGTTTAATTTTCATTTCAATTAAAATCAAAAATCCAAAAACAAATATCATCTAGGAAAACTGGCTTCATATCGGATTCGACATACCAGGTCAAATCCTGACCCTAATCCACCAACAATATTTGAAAATCCAAATCTGATTCCTAGGATTCTTAGAAGACAAGCAAGTCAAGAAAGTTTTGAAAGAGGAAGTCAAGAGAGTTCTGGAAGTTCCAGACCACTTTCTAGATCTGCATCCTGTCCTATGAAAATTATATATGTTGACGAAATTCCTTTTGATGAACGATTTGAAACATCCTTATTTGTAAATTTTTCTGAAACCGAATTATCAAGATTAGTTCCAGATCCATTGTTTTTTGAAGATTTGCAATTCATATTTGTTTCATATCACCTAGACAGACATTTGCAAAACTCCATTTCATCTGAGCAGACCTTCGAAGAAAGTTCAAACATCTTTGTAATTACTGAAGCTTCCCCAAGTTTAGTTACTTTTTCTCAAGCTCTTCAAATACTAGTCACCCCTTCTTCTCCTCCACCTAGACCACCTTCACCTGTTGTTCCATTACCCCTTCCAATCGCCAATAGATATGCTCCTTTACAATTGCCAGCTAACCCTGCAGCTTTGCCTCAAGATTATCAGAGTAAGATCATGCCTTTTGATGGCTCAGGTACTTACACAGCTCAACAACATACCAAAAGGATGACTGATTACTTTGAATTTTATGAGATTGATACTGATGATGTCTGAATGAGAATTTTTGTTCAAAGTCTTACTGGGGAAGTTGGGACATGGTTTAGGGCCCTTACTCCAAACAATATTGTTGATTTAGCAGCTTTGTATAGGGCATTTTTGAATAGATGGGAGAAGAAGAAAGACCCTCTTCAGATCTTATCTGAATTTGAAAAACTAAGGAGAAGACCTAATGAAACAGTGCAAGATTACATAATAAGATTCAATGAAGCATATAACGCTGTTCCTCAAAACCTTAGACCCCCTCCTGACTCAGTGTTGGTCAAATTCCCAGATGGTTTTGACTCTGACATAGCCTATTCACTCAGGGAAAGAGCTCCCCAAACCCTAGAGGAAATGCAAAGCATAGTGGTGAGTGTAGAAGCAAATCTTATAGAAAAACGAGCTAGAGCTAGGGCCGAAAGAAGAATGCCTCTGAATGAAGAACCTTCAGCTTTTGAAAAGAAGCTGGATGCAATCATTAAAGGTATGGAAAGATTAGGAGAAAGAGTAGAAACAATCGAAAGAAAATCTACTGGTGATAATATGGTGAGAAACCCAAACTTTAGAAGAAATCAGAACCAAAATATTGGAAAGAATGTTCCTGAACAAAATATCAGGCCACCTTTCCAAGGAAATTTTGTTGAAGGCTCAACTTCTGAAGAACCCACAGAAGATGTAGAAATAAATAATGTAACTGAAGACAAAAATGAACCAGAAGTTTTCCTATCCCAGGATGATCAAGAGAATCACATCCTTGAAACATTCCAAACTCATTCAGGTGAAACTTTTGATTTTAAGGAAGGCTATGACACAGCAATTTATGAGGTTCATAAACAGTACAATTTGAGAAGCAGACGAATTGATGTGCCAGAGAATAGCAAACAGAAAACTGAAAAACAAGATGTCAAAGGTAAAGTTAACATCCCTCCTGTACAAAACAGTCCTCCTATACAAATTCTGTCTAGGACAACTCCTAACCCTTCAAATCCAATAATTGAAGATGTGTCTGACAACCAACCAAACAATAAAAAGCAATCTAATATTGTTCCTCCTGTAGGAAATGTAGAAGAACCAGTAGAAGTTAGTTCAGAAACACCTTCAAATCAAAATTTCACTCGTGAAAAAGAAAAAAACATTGAAGATCCAAAAAATAGAGAAAACCCAACTGTGCAAAACACTAAAGCTCAAACAGAAAAACCTTTCAATCTAGAGGCTAAAATAGGCAAACTAAAGATACCCATTCCTTTATCAGAATTGGCTAAACACGATATCTATAGAAGACAAATCAACAAATCCCTAAACATTAACATTACTGGAATGGATGATTCAGTAAATATTCTTGATGATCAACCCAAACTCCTTTTTGGCCCCGAGGTAAATGGCAAACCTGAAAGTGGAGGAACTCCTCCATTTTATGTAAGCCTGAATTTTCATGACAAGATACTCCATAATGCAATGCTCGATTCTAGAGCATCTCACAATTTGATGCCAAAAGCAGTGATGGAAAGATTAAATCTAGACATTACCAGACCATACAAAGATTTGTTTTCTTTTGATTCTAGTCAAGTAATATGTTTAGGTTTGATTAAAGATTTGTGTGTTACTTTGGTGCAATATCCTGCTAAGTCTATTTTGATGGATATAGTAGTGGCTGATATCCCTCCTAAATATGGTATGTTGTTGTCTAGATCCTGGGGTGCTAAACTTGGAGGATCTATTCAACTGGACATGTCATATGCCACTATTTTAGTTTTTGGTCAGCCTAAAAGACTTTACAGAGAGACATTGATGAAATATTTAGTCAGTAGCCATGAGAAGTCTGAAAAATTCCCTGTCTATTCAGTACATTCTGATATGGACTCTTTTATCCTTTATAATGCTGAAAAAGACCTTCCAACTGAACTAGAAGCACCTGAAAAGGAAACTACAAACAAAACTACTATTAACATTGAAGAGATTTCTGAAAACCAAGAAACACCAGACAATCAAGAAATACCAGAAAAATCTAAGCAACTAGCTCCTGTTAAGAAAAATTTTAAAACAATTGATGAGGATTATGAACATGAAATTCTGTGGCATTTAGAATTTGATGGCTCAGTAAACAAATTAGGAGCAGGGGCTGGGATTTGGTTACATAATGTTGAAAATAATCATGCTGAAGGTCATGCTTATAGGTTGAATTTCAAATGCACTAACAACATGGAAGAGTACGAAGCTCTTTTATTAGGGCTTAAACATGTCAAGAAGTTAGGAGTTATCAGGGTATCAATCATAGGAGATTCCGAGCTAATTATTCAACAAATTAAAGGAGAATGTTCAACAAAAGACATGAGATTGAAACAATACAGAGAAACAGTTGTGGAAATTCCCAACACCTTTCTACAAGCTCAACTTGCCAAGATTCCTAGGAGACAAAATTTGCATGCTCACAGTCTCGCAATGTTTTCTAGTACATGTAAATTACCTTTTGATCCTAATCATCAGTTTTCAGCTGAGATTAGACATAGGTCTGCTATACCGGACAATCTTTTGAATTGGCAAGTATTTGTAAACAATAATCAAATCAATAGTTTTTTGACACTTCAAAATGAGTTTTGTAACTGTAACATAGATGAAGACATAACTATTGATGAATATGGTCAAGAAAAAGAACAAAAAATAGACATTTCAAGGGAAAATGTAATCCATTTGCTGCATCCAACCACATTCACAGAACAAGACATGCAATATTTGAAACAAATGGAATCTGATGAGATCATAGAAGATGAGACAGAAATCATTAATCTAAAAGATAATTATTTGCCCAAAGGATTAACTCCTTTGGAAGATCTTTTTGACTCAAATGATATTCCATTTAGACCTAAAATGGAACCTGTTAAGGCCGATATTGAAGAATGCAACTTAGGAACCCCGGAAGATCCGAAAATGGTTAAATTATCCAAATCTCTATCAGAATATCAAAAAGCTAAATATGTTGAACTCTTAAAGGAATTCCAGGATGTTTTTGCCTGGAGTTATGAAGATCTTAAATCATATGATACATCCATCATTCAACACACTATACCTTTGAAACCAGATCAAAAACCTTTCAAACAGAAACTTAGAAGAATAAATCCTATTTTATTACCTTCAATCAAAAAGGAAATTAAAAGAATGTATGAAGAAGGGATTATAGCTCCTATTAGGTTCTCTGAATGGGTTTCTAATCTAGTACCAACAAGAAAGAAAACTGGAGAAATTAGACTCTGTGTCGATTTGAGAAATTTGAATAAAGTTTCTTTAAAAGATAACTATCCTTTGCCTAAAATGGATCATATTCTTCAGAGGGTAGTGGGATCTTCTAGGATATCTCTACTGGATGGATTTTCAGGGTATAACCAGATTCTGGTTCATCCTGATGATCAAGATAAAACAACATTTACAACACCATGGGGTACCTTTAAATATGTCAAGATGCCATTTGGACTCAAGAATGCAGGAGCTACATTTCAGAGAGCAATGGATATTGCTTTTGCTAAAGAAATACATGATTTTCTGGTAATTTATCTATATGATTTAACGGTCTTTTCTAAAACAAATCAGCAACATTTAGATCATCTAAGGCAAGTGTTTATAAAGTGCAGAAAATATGGAATTTCTTTAAATCCTAAAAATTCATTGTTTGGTTTGGAAGAAGGAAAGATCCTAGGTCACATTATTTCTAAATATGGCATTAGAATTGACCCTGAAAGAATACAAGCAATTTTGCAGATACCTCATCCCAGAAACATAAAAGAATTGCAAGCCTTCATAGGAAAGATTAATTTCTTGAGAAGATTTATTTCTAGCTTAGCGGAATTACTTAGATTGCTTACTAACATGCTTAAAAAAGATTCAAGCATTGACTGGACTGTAGAAGCCAAGAAATCATTTGAGGAAATTAAAATGGCTTTAACTAGGACACCAGTTCTTACCAGTCCAAAGTTTGATAGAGATTTCATTATTTTTTCATTTGCTTCTGAACATACAATTGCAGTTGTTTTACTACAAAAAGATGATCAGGGATGTGAAAAACCAATTTCCTTTTTTAGTAAAGCACTTAGAGATGCATCTTTGAAATACAATATCATGGAGAAACAGGGTTTTGCATTGGTAAAAGCAATTAAAGATTTCAGAATTTACATATTATATTCTCATGTGATAGCTTATGTGCCTAATGCTGTAGTTAAAGACATCTTGACTCAAGATGGCATTGAAGGAAAAAGAGGTAAGTGGATAGCTACCATTTTGGAATATGATATTGAAATTAAACCAACAAAACTCATAAAAGGTCAAGGTTTAGCTCAAGTTATGACTGAAACTAATTGCCAAGCCTTAGACATTAACGAACTAGATGACGAGTAGGAGATGGCGACTCCACAGATCAGTCAAGATTTCTTAGATTCACCCCGGTACACTGATATCATTCACGTTTCATTAAACCTGCAAGCTCCTCCAGGGTTGTCCAGAACGAAAAGAAGATTTTTGAAAATGACATCTTTAAAATATTGTATTTTAGATAGCAATCTATTTTGGAAAAATCATGAAGGAATCTTATTAAATTGTTTATTGAAAGATGAAGCTGACAAAGTTCTTAATGAATTTCATGCAGGGGATTGTGGTGGACATCTCTACTGGAAATCAACTGCAGACAAAATCTTAAGGGCTGGTTTTTACTGGCCAACCTTGTTTTCAGATGTTAAGAAATTTGTAACAACTTGTCATAAGTGTCAGATCTTTGAGGGTAAAAGAAAGTTGTTACCTTTACCATTGAGACCAATTTCCACAGAAAGACCCTTTCAACAATGGAGATTATATTTTATTGGAGAAATTCATCCCTCTTCCTCTGGGCAACACAGATGGATTTTAACTGCCACAGATTACTTTACCAAATGGATTGAAGCTATCCCATGCAGACAGGCCAATGATTCAGTAATTATAGGGTTTTTAGAAACCAACATACTTTCAAGATTTGGCTGTCCAGAAAAAATCATAACAGATAATGCTGCTACATTTAAATCAAAGAAAATGATTAGTTTCTGCAATAAATATCATATTACTTTAGGCCATTCAACAGCCTATTACCCTCAGGGTAATGGACTGGCAGAATCTTCCAATAAAAGTCTTATTAATATCAGTAAAAAATTACTGGAAGAAAACAAAAGCAATTGGCATAAGAAACTTATCAATGCATTATGGGCAGACAGACTTACAACTAAGAAATCAATTGGGACTAGTCCATATGAATTGGTTTATGGCATTGAGGCAAGATTCCCATCATCTTTAGGAATTCCTGTTATGAAATTACTTCAGGAAGCTCAAGTGGAACCAAATGATATTCAAAGGAGAATTAACCAAACAATTCACTTGCAGCAAACCAGAGAAGAAGTGTATCAACGATCCCAAGTCTTGCAGGAAAAGTTAAAGAAAATGTTTGACAAAAGAACTAAAGCAAAAGATTTTCAACTAGGTGATAAAGTCCTAAGATGGGATTCTAGAAGAGAAGAAAAAGGGAAACATGGGAAATTTGATTTCTTATGGAAAGGGCCTTATATCATTCATGCCTTGCAGGGAAACAACACATACTTTTTGAAGGATTTGGACAATTCAGAAGCTGAGGAAGGACCAGTCAATGGTCGAATGCTGAAGCATTATTTTGATCCCATTTACTAGGATATTCTAATTTTTTCTAACTTGTACATAATATATCTTTTTCTAATGCATCAGTTTTGATTGGATGGTGACTTCTTGAAGTTGAAGCCCGAAGTGAAGGCCCTAAGCTTCAAAAATTTCACTATCATATATACAATAAAGCTACCAGAAGAAGAAGATTACATGGTTTAGTTTGAAGGCATTTTGAGGCAACTGACCTGCTGTTCTTGACTTTTCACAAGGAAAAGCCATCCCCAAGTGGAGCCAGTGTTAGACTCCTATACCAATAGGTGTCATTTTTCATGATTGTTTTGATTAAACTATTGAATATGCTCAAACATTTTTCTTGAGCAAAGGTGTTCCATATTCTTGAAAAACCAAAAAATTAAAAAATTTAAAAAATGTAAAGAGGGTATACCCTAAAAGAAAAATCAAAGGGTAAGAAAAATAAATTGGTCAAGAAAATGAAAGAAATGAACCCCAAACAAAAAATAGACCAAGGAAAGTGTGAAAATCCAAATGCCACAACTATTTCAGTTTTGTAATAAATTAATTGTGTGCAGCTTGTCAAACTTTTGCCACAATTTATGAAGAGTCAAAATTTTTAAACTTGACTCATTCATGTTTCAATTTCATGTTGTAGAATAGAGAATAAATATCTGACCAAACAGTTTAATCTTGGCAGATAAGTAGATAGGTAGAGTTAATAAAAGGTGCTCAACAGTTTAATCCGAGCCCTTGGATGTAATAAGGGTAGAATTAGATAGATTTTCCTTGTAAAAAGAAAAAGATTGATAAGGGTTTGCAAGTCTAAATGCACCCTAATAAAGAAGAGAAAATGGTAGTGTCAAGTAGATAGGGTAGGTAGATGGTGTTGCAAAGTTTTATGTGATGAATGATGCTACTAAATGTGTTTAATCCTTTACTTTCATCACAAGTACTGAAGCAGAAAATACACTGGAAAATCACAGCAAACAAAGTCAAAATCATTAACTTCCCTCATCACTTTCCCCTTAAGTTTTACTAATTTCCCCCAAAGTGCTAAGGTATTTGGAGATCAAAGGGGCTCAAGGCATTTCCTTGACTTTTGGAGGGACCGGACCCTCGGCCTAATGATCAAAAAGACCTAAGTACTTGAAATTATTTATCATTATGATCATTCACCTTTAATCTTTTCCTAAGTAAAATCCAATTTTACTTAGGAAAATCATGCCATATTTCATAAAATCCCCTCAAAATCACTTGCTATTCTATTTTTAAGTGTTGAAATTGAGATGATGTAATTTACTTCAAAAAAATCTTCACTTTCCTAGATTTGTAAAGTATTTTGAGTTTTCCTTTTCCCTTTGTCATATTAACCTCTGATTTATTTATTAAATCCCTAATAAAAAGACCTTATCCTATAGTACTTAACTCCTTTTATCTAATATCCCAAAAACTCATCTATTATGATTTTAACCAAAGTATTTATTTCCCCATGCATTCATAACAAACCCACATTATGTGCCCTTTGGTTAAAATATATCATTATATAATATTCCCGCCCCTATGATAAGTTAAACACATTGGTTGATTTATCATATAATAAAAACATATATGAAAAACTTTGAAACATATATTTTATATGTTTAAATAAAATAAATCCCGAGTTTAATTAAAACTAAATTTCGGAAATAATTCCATTTTTCCCCCCATACCTGACGCCCTAACTCGAGTTAAAAATCCCGCTGTATATTCCATTCCCTAACCCTAACTCGAGTTAAAAAATCAAAGTTCTGTTACGACCCCGACCCTTTATAACCATGGGATTAATTAATCACTTGGATTAATTAATAACCAGACCTCCAACCAATCAAGCACCCCCCGGGATATTTAATTAAGTTAATCACGTTTTTAAACCCCGTCGGGCCCACACATTAAACCTCCGCCAACGTCACGTCCCCTCCATCGTCAGATCACCTTCCCAAAGATCAACGATCCAGGATTATTCCGCTAGCCATCTTGCATCCGGAAGTTAACGCGCGGGGGCACGGTGGTTTTTGAATAGTCCTCTGACCACGTGTCCGTTGATCAATGGAATCGCTCCCTCCGCGTTTAAAACCACCATTGCCCATAAGCGGTGCGGAAATTACCGCTTACCGCCTGACCCTTGCCACATGTCATCCCGTACCTCGATGACGTCATTCCTCGATAAAATAAAAATCCCTTTTGACTTTGTAAATAAAACAAATTTCATGTTTTTTCTGTCATTTTCATTGCTGAAAGCGACTGCGCCTTCTACTGCGAAATTCAAAATTCTCACTGAAAATAACTTTTCTATCCAATTTCGCTCGAGAATTTCGTCGGACCAGTGTTCAAGCATCTTCTTGCCACCATTTGATACCTGTTAAATCCCAGTTTGCCTCCAAAAATAGGTATTTATTCTATTGCGCTCCAAACTTCAAAAGAAACTCTGTGTTCCTTGTTTTTCACTGGATTAGTGTTAAATTCTTATCGCTAAGATCATTCCCTGAACTTTAAAACTGTGAAATTGTTCCTCCAAACCTGCTACTGTGCCAATTTCCCCCATTAAAACTGAAATCGCACCCGGTCTGTGAGGAAAACCCAGAAAATGCCATTTTGAATACACAAGAACCAAAATGGAAGCCCCGGCAGCCCTGAATGTAACCCCATTGAATGCGCCCCACAGAGAGTTAGAATATTTTCCCTTAGTGGACAAATACTTTCAAATTAAAGACTTAGTGTTTGATGAAAGCCCCCTTCGAAGTTATTGTCGCTGCAGAGACGATTATTCGAAGGGATTGGATGTCATTGGATTGCGGGAATCCAATTTCCCAAGATATCTCATCCCCTCAGTCTGTATTTTTCCAGAAATTATCCACTACTGCCATTCTAACTATGATCCAACTCAAATAGCAGTAATGTCCGCTGACCAGGATATTCTTTTCCCTATCACTCCTCAAGCTATCAATACAATGCTACATTTTGAACCTGATCAAGAGCTCACTCCCTTGTCTATGGAAGAACTGATTGAAAAGTCTAATCAATTGTCCCCAGAAAAATTGAAGTGCATTTGCCAAAATTTTATGTTGCATGAACATCAACCTAGGGGTCCTCCTCCCTATGGTTTTTCTTATTTTACTAAATTAGGAAAGCTCATCCTAAATATGATATCTTTTGTCTTGGGTTTCAATACAAGTGAATATGTTGATGAAATAACCCTGGTTTTGTTGTCTATCTTTACTCCTGGGCAACCTCCTGCAGTAAAATATGACTTTGCATCTTTCATAGCCAATAAAATCCACGACCAGTTCATGAGGCTAGATGATGAGAAAGTGTTTAAATATTCCTCAGTCATTTATCATCTCATCATCTATTATCAATCAGAGAAGTTCCCTTTTCCTGTTAAAAAGCTTGATGCCAAGGGAAACCCTAGATCACTTTTCCTATGAATCTCCCTATTCCTATGCTGAGTTCATCGATCTTTTTGTATATCCTGCAACTACCTTGTTGACAGGAATTCCTCCTCCAAGGCTAAGTAATGAAATCAAGAAGACTTTGCAGCTTTCAAGGACATACAAAGTTGGGGACTGGTACTTATACCAAAGTCATTCGGTCATCAGAATATATGGATGTGAATTGCATCCATTTAAGTTGCCAAAATATGCGCCCATGAGACTTTTTGCCTTGGAATATTTCAGGAAAATGAATAATTCTGATATGATTCATTTTTGTAGTGTAAAAAAGAAAGCCCAACTCAGGATCAAAAGTCAATTAGGTCCCTTCATATGCAACTCTAGGGATGCTGAGCGAGAAGCAGAAGATATACTACAAAACCGTTGCAAGTTCCAAAGGAGTTTCCATTGGGTTCCTTATGATCCATTTGGTTTTATCTGTGATAAAAGAATGAAGAACAAATCATCCCCATACTTTCACCACAGGATTCCTGAAATAGAACAATATGCTAATCAAGATGAGTGGGTGGAAGGAACACTAGTTGAGGAAGATAGTGAAGAAGACAATATGAACAAAATTATGAAAGACCTCGAGAAAAACTTTGACTTAGAATCTTTTGGGCAAGTGAAGGTACCTCATATTGGCATTTCTTCAGCAGGAAATATTCAAAAGGGATTACAGGAAATCAGTTCACCAATTGCAGTTGAGTCTAAAGGTAAAGAGAAAGAACCTGAGGTACAGGTCATTGAAACTTTCATTATGACAGAAAAGCCTCAAACCTCCAAGGCACCAGATCAAACACAGGTTTCCCCTGTTCAAGTTAATCATCCTGAGGTTTCAGAATTATAGACTCCATCTAATATGGAAATAGGCAAGAAAGGGCAGGTTCCAGATCCTACTCCTCCCAAATAATCTTCAGAGCTACATCAAGATAAAAAGCAGAAACTCAATCCACTCCCAGAAGTGGAAACTATAGATGAAATAATTGATGATGAAAGAGAAGATAGTCAACTAACTGGCACAGTTAGTGAAACACACACAGGCCACAAAGGAAAAGCATTGCAAAAAACAGTTGAGTACTAAAGTATCTTCTTTTAAGCCACCAAAAACAGATACAGGTGATATAAAAAGAACTTTCATTAATATAAAGGCAAAGAATGATCCATTGAGAATGAAGGTATATGATCAATATTTGAAAATGGCTCCACATAATCAGGAAAGGTTAATGTCATCATTTGACATTTCAAAAGGCAAAATGATGATGAGCCACTTCAAGTCCAAGGTGCCAAAACCCATGACAGCAGCTGATTATATTAGGACCAATTTTGAGGTCCTGGCTAAAGATATTCATCCCTTAGATCAGATAGAGCTGCATAAACAAACTGGGGAAATGGTGTATGCCACTCTTACAGATAAGGCCATGGCAGCCCTCAGGCTGCAAGATTCTTTAAATAACACAAGCACCCAATTGCAAATTGAGAAGGCCTCTTCTCAGGCCAAAGATAACAGAATAAAGTCTCTGGAAGACATAATCATCAGTTTGGGTCACAACCCCAAAGATATCAAAAGCATTGAAGCACTAATTAAAAAGAAAGATGGTGATATAGCTGCACTGAGAAAGCAGCTGAAATTTCCAGCCTCAAGGCATCCCCAGACCCAAGAAGTTTTGAAGGAAAATTCACAGGAAGGGATAATGGAGTTGCTCTTAAAAATGACTGAGCAACTGAGTGAAACAGAGAAAAAATTGGAACAAGCTTTACAAGAAAAGGAAGCTATCATGTAGGCATCCATCACAGAAGCTACTACAACTACATGTACCACAACAATAGATCAACAAACAGAATCAGCACAAGTAGACACTTCTGGTTTAAGATTTGATGAATCGGTAAAACAAATGGAAAGTTTAAAACTCAGGGTCACAGAACTTAAAACCACAAAATTGCAGTTAGAAAACTTGGAGCAGAAATATGATATGTCCAAAAGGACTGTTGCAGATAATACCAGGAAAATTAAAAGATTGGAAAAATTGGTTAAGGCTTTAGAAAAAGATCTTTCATTAGAAAAGCCTTTGAGACAAATAAACAAAATTCTTTGGAATAATATAATTGATTCAATAAAAAGTATTTGGACTTTTGTTCAAACAATCTTTGAACAAAATGATTTGATCAAAGTAGCTCAGAAAGAAATAGCCAAAACAAGAGATGAATTAAAAAGCAAACCTGAGCAAGCCAATCAACTTATACAGTTTCTGAACACCCGGACTAAGCAACAGCTTTCAGAGTTAGGAATTGATGACAGGACATGCACTATCTTAGAAATAAAAAGAGTTTTTACCAAAAGAACTCTTATGCAGAATTTGGAAAGGAAGTGCTCAGATATGCTAGAAGAAATCAATGCTTTTAAAGGAAAATTTCAGGTTTTATTAGACAATGGGTTACCCAGTCCTATGCTAGCAGGTGACAAGATAATGGACCTGGAAACCTATGTTACTAAAATAGACATACATGCTCATAACACAACTGTTATTTCTATCAATGCATCACAAGCAACATTGCCAACAGGGAGGAATCTCTATGATAGATTGAAGAATTTGTTTCATCTGGAGCATGAAATAAAGTATTTGTTCCCTAGTTAGCCCACTTTTTACAGATACACAGAGGCCGATGAGACATTGAGAAAACTTAAAAGAACCGTAATAGCAGAAGATCAATGGTGGGAAGACTTATTGGAAATTTTGTAAAAGTTATCTTCAGACAGAAAATTTGTCTTTTACCATCATGTAAAGGATAAATAATGAGCACAAGTTAAAGAGTATCAGTTGAATAGGTTAAAGAGTATCCGTAGAAACAAAGAGTATCAGACAAGCAAAGGAATTACTCAAAGGGATAGCATCAAGCCCTATTATAGCACCTGCCTCCAGCACATCCACAAAGGAAGGAAACAGCACATCAGCAGTTACTTGTTATTCTGTCTACGAGACCATTTGTCTCCTTTTTATTGTAAATTACTCATTAGTCACCCTAGATTATTGGCTAGGTTAGTATGAGATATTTTCAATCATTTTTTGTATAAATAAACCCTCAAAGAGAGTGTTGAGGGTGGATTCTAATACTTGGCTGTGACATTGATGTTTTTGGAATAAAAAGTGTTTTGGAGAAATTTATTTGTGGTTTACTGGATGACAATTTGAAGCTCAGGACTTTTTGTAGGATTCATGTGTCGGACTGCAGTTCAATAAGTCTTTCTATCCTATCTCTTAAGTTTTATATCTATTTATTATATCATTATGTCCATTTCTGAATAATTTACATAAAGGATTGAATCAGAATTTAATTAATCGTACTCTGATTTCAGATGTGATTATTCTTAATGTTTTCCTCTAAATTGGTTATAAGCACGAATTCTTAAATTCTCTTGCTTTGCTAATTTAAACATTCTTGATTACTATAATAAAGAATTCTTCATTGCTCTTTATTTGTAATCCTTTCATTTCTTTCTTTTGAACATGGTGAAATATTCATAGTTGCCTTTCATCCCTTCAAAATCATCCCATCCACTTTAAATTTTAAGGATTGTTCTCTGTCTGGCTATCTTGCCATGCAAAGCCATCTTGTGTGTAGAATAGAAATCCAGTAAAGCCATCCTTTGACTCCATAGCCCAATGGACTGAAAATCTTCAACCTTGCCCCCAGTTTGCGAATTCCACCATTTTCAAACAAAATTCTTGGACTTATAACTAGCCTAAAACTTTCTAAGAACAAAGATAAATTATAAAGAGAGAGCCCTCTCTGGATGCAGATTGGCTAGATTCTGCATCTGAAGGTTGGTTTGTGGTTACCTCGGGTATACTTTCCTTTTACACAACTTCAAGGAAATCCTGAGTGATAACAGCTTGGGTTAGGTTAAGGCGGATGCGCTTAACATATAGCAGTGGGCCATGGTTATATGGGAGCGAGAAAAAAGGGTGAAGAAGGCGGGGGCTAGAAAATAGAAGGGGTCAGGTAGTTTAATATAAACATGATTTAATTAAAAAGAGTGGGTGCCGAATGATAAAAATTGTGTCTTAAAACAATGTAAAAAATGGATTTTTTTACATTGTTTTGAGGGAGGAAGGGGAATGAATGAAGGGGAGAATTTTTTATGAGGAAAATCGGGGTTTGATGAAGGGGAAGAGGGTAAAAATGTGGGAATTAGGATAAAACATGGAATTTTTAGAACGTGAGGGTACTGGAAGAGGAAAAATGAGAGATAGTGGATAGGTTAAATAAAGATAATGAAGGAAGTGAGATTTCTAAAAATAAATGATATTTATGGAATGTTATTTTCAGTAGACTATAGAAAATACATAGTCATCTAGCGATATTGCGAATACAGGAGACCAACAGTGGCTCGAGCTGGGGAGGGCAGCTCCTTTAGGAGGTTTCAATAATCTCAGATCTTAGATCTCTGGATTTTTTCGATCAGTGCCTTATCCATTGTCCTTGTTGCATTTTTGTGATAGTGACCTTCAAAAATTGAAAATCATGCTTCTCGAAAAGTAACACTGCCTATCCAAACCTATTCTAACTTTTTTTCTTCATTCTTGGGTACATTTTAGACTAGAAAATCCTTGACATCATTTTTCTTTCAAAATAAAACACTATCTATTCCTACCCTTATATCTTCCAAAGGCCCATATTAGAATGATGAGCTCTTTTATTTCTCTACCTAGCTACTTATATTTCAAGATTAAACAATTTGATAGATTTTTATTTACTAACTATCAACAGGAAATTTAAAGCATGACTGAATCAAGATTAAGTATTTTTATTGTCATGAATTGTGGCATTTGGGACGAGTTGCACACAATATTATTCTGCAAAATGTAATAACTAACTAAGCTCTTTGGTTTTGAATCTTTCATTTATCATTCATCCCTCTCTTTTGGTTCAGATTTAGACTTTGGAACCAATTTCATTTCCTATCAACCTACTGATAAGCCAAGTTTAAACAGTTTGGAAAATCTTCATTTTCTAAATTACCAGAAAAAAATGAAAATTTGTCCAATAATGATTACGCTATATGACTGAACAATGTTTCCTTTTCAAACATAGTGGCATTTGGACTTGCACACTTTCAAAAATATTATTTTTTTGGTATGGGGATTACCATTTTCTTTTATCTGCCCTCTTTTTAGTTTCTTTGTTCCTTTTGTATTAATTTTTCTAAGATTTTTGTTTCAGCAATGTTATATACAATGAAAAAAACTTTAAATTGAGATTCTCAAATGAAATAATGCTTTAGCATCCTACCATTGACGGGATCTCCAAACAGTTCTGCACCATCTGTCTATTGTAAGAAAAATGCATTATTACCTCTTGAAGAATGGATGATGTATGGACCTTTCCAGAGATTTTCATATTTTCCATGTTTGCCTTTGTCCTCTCTTCTTGAATCCCACTTCAACATTTTGTCTCCAATGCTGAATTCATTTTCCTTGGTCCTTTTATCAAAAAGCTTCTTGATATTCTCTTGTACTAGCTGTGTTCTATTGTATACTCCTTTGCTTTGTTGCAGCTGAATAGTTTGGTTTATTCTCCTTTGCATGTCATTTTATTCAGACTGCACCTCTTCAATGAGGTTCATTATTGGCACTCCCAAGCTTGTTGGGAAGACTGTATCTGTTCCATAGACTAGATGATAGGGAGACATATCAATTGATTTTTTATTTGATAGCCTGTCTGCCCATAGTCCATGTACTAGTTTATTGTGCCTTGATTTCTTGTTTTCCTCCGGCAGCTTTTTAATGATTTTTACCAAACTCTTGTTTTAGGATTCATCCAACCCATTACCTTGAGGGTAATATTATATATTATGACCCAGAGTAATTTGATATCTCTGGAAAAAATCAACCATTTTCTTAGATATAAAAGTAGCAGCATTGTCAGTAATGATTTTTCTAGGACAACGAAAGCTAGATAGAATATTATTTTCAAGGAATTTGATAATTACTGAGTTTGTGGTAGTCTTGGAAGGGAGGACTTCTATCCATTTTGTAAAATAGTCAGTTGCAATAAGGATCCATTTATGCTGGGTAGAGGAGGAAGGGTGAATTTCTCCAATAAAATCAAGACCCCATTGTTGAAAAGGAGATTCAACATATATAGTATGTAATGGCAAAGGTAGAAATTTTCTTTTACCCTCAAAGATTTGGCATTTATGGTAGAAAATCACAATTTTGTGGATGTCTTGGAAGAGGGTAGGCCAATAGTAACCAACTCTAAGGATTTTATTAACAGTGGTTTTCTAATACAGATGACCTCCACACTCTCCTTCACAAAATTCATTCATGATCCTATCCACATCTTCTTGAGGAAAAAATTTAAGCAATACACCACCAGAGTTTTTCCAATACAAAAATTTATCCAAAATGCAAAAACTTACTACCTTAAGTTTCAGGAATCTAGCCTCTATTTTAGAAAAATGAGGAGGAACATTTATATTAAAAAGCACATATAATATATCAACATACAAGGGTGAGTTCATAAATTCTTCCTCAATAGGTGGAGTTTCCAATGCCTCTTGTTTATCTAATGATTGAATCATATTTATGTCCAGTGCTCGAAAATTTGTTTTGGCCATGAGTTTAGCCAATCCTTTTCCCTTCATTATCTTGGTAGTCTTGATTTCTAGATCATATTCTAAGATGACATCAATCCACTTAACTCTTTTGCCATCAGGATCTTGTGTAAGTATGTCCTTAACCATTGTGTGAGGCACAAATGCGATCATGTGTGAATGCATAATGTAGAATCTGAAATATTTTAGTGCCTTTACTAAAGAAAAAACCTTCTTTTCCATGATATTATATTTCAGAGGTGCATCTCTTAGTGCCTGGCTAAATAATGCTCTGGACTGATCTTTTCCTTCTATATTTTTCCTATTATAAGACAACAACAACTATGTGTTCTGATGAAAAGGAGAAAATGATGAAATCTTTGGTGAAGTCAAGGTTGATTAGAACAGGTGTTTGGGTAAGAGCTTGCTTCACCAAATCGAAATATTTCTTTGCTTCTATGTTCCATTTGACTCCTATTTCGATTTTCAGCATTTTAGTGATGTTTCTTAGGAGTTCTGCAAGGTTTGGTATGAACCTTCTTTAGAAATTTAACTTTCCAATGAAATATTGCATCTCTTTGATGTTTCTTGGGTGACTGATTTGCAATATTCCTTCAATCCTCTTTGGGTCAATGTTGATCCCTTCTTCAGATATGATATGGCCTAAAATATTCCCTTCTTTAAGGCCAAACAATGTTTTCTTGGGATTTAAAGACAAACCATACTCCCTGCACTTTTCAAAGACCTTTCTTAAGTGAGCTAGGTGTTCTTCATCAATTTTTTAATAGATGATTATATCATCAATATATATATATCAATTAAGTAACCTAGTTCTTTAGAAAAATATATATCCATCTCTCTCTGAAAAGTGGCCCCAACATTCATTAACCTAAAAGCCATTATAACATACATGAAGGTGCCCCAAGGTGTAGTGAAAGTTGTCTTGTGTTGATCATCTGGATGTACCAGCACCTGATTATACCTGCTCCTGACTGTACCTTGATAAACCATCAAGTAGAGATATAATTTTGGAGCCTACTACCCTTTGCAATTGTTAGCACCTGAATTGGACCTGAGCCTGCAAAAGGCAAATCAAGGTAACAACTAAACCATGCTCAGCCTTGTAGCTAGCCCTACAAGGACAGGAGAGGGCTCTCCTCATAAAAAAATATTCAAAGGAACACAATAAATGGAATGATATTAGGCTAGATAAAATGATGGGATAAAATTTTTAATAAAACGAAATGAATTTCAGGGATGTGTGGGATATAAAGGGACAGTTGAAACCGGGAATTAAATCAGGACATAGGGTATTTCATGGGGCAAGATAGGCAGGAAAATTAGTAATTAAAATTTAATGAGGATGGGATGGAAAGATTGGTGAGGAGCTAAAAAGGGCACAACAAATGGATCCTTTTAAAACAGAAGAAAAATATAGAGTACGAATGATTTCCCAAGGCAGAGCATATAAAATGGATTCTACCTTTCTATCTTGAAAGCATTCAAAAATAAATGTTTATGGATGGATGGAACACATAACAATTCACATATGAAACAAAGGAGAAAACAAATGCTAACTCTCATACCACATGGATCCCACAAATCAGAGCTGCATCTCTTATTAATTCCTGTCAAAATGTACAATGTAGCGCAGAGATGTTCTTCCACACTATTCCCCTACTTTCTGAGTTACATATTATTTCATAGTCTCAGACTTTCAGACTACTTTACAAATGATTTAAAATTACATTAAATAGGTTGAAATGTGGGAACATAGATCCACAAGAGAACGGAGCTATTTTAATAGCTGAAGAACTGAAATACAATCATAGTAAAGAAATACAACAATCTGCCCCTGAAAATAAGGGACATCATTGCATTTGACCACTTGGATATTTTGCTGTTAGGCTGTATGAAAGAAAATAGGTAATCCGATGAACAGATCTCCTATTTTTCTACTTGCTGTAACTATATTTGTCTTAAATAAGATCTCGGCCCTTTCACTGTCGCTTTTCTTTCCACTATTTCTTTATTCTCTGACCTTTTAATAAAATACCATTGCAATAAAATAAATTGAACTTATGCCTTTCGTGAAGGGAAAATTTATTTTTAAATGGGTAAAGGGAAGGGAAATGGGGCGGAAGTCATATGAAAATCGCAATCGGAATCGGAGCGGTGCGGAGAGATATAATATGGTGCCATCGAAATCGGAATCGGAAGGACCGGGGAAGACATATGTGAAACACAACCAAAAAGCCTCCGATGTGATTTGGGATTATGCCCTTATAAAAATGAAAATAAAACAAAATTTGGATTTAACAAAGGGAATGGCCCTTTATATTATATATGGGCGGAAGTACCATATGGTGGGCCCGCGGTCAATTGCAATCGCAATATCGGAGGAGAGTGCAACATATATGGGAAACGCCAATGCCGATCGCCCGATTGACTTTGAGCCGTTGGATCGGCGGGGACAAATCAATGGTTGAGGAGTGATCGGAGGTTTCAATTAGAAGCAGGATTTAAATGGTGCGATTGGAGCGTTCCAATTGGCGAAGGACCGTCAGATTGGATGGTGAAATCGACGGCTAAAGGAAAATCAGGAGAAATTAATTGGAGGAGTGGATCGGGAGTCGTAAGGGGGACTTGCAATTAATCGCATCGGAGTTTTGTGCGATTGGCCAATCATAACACACATATCAAATTTTGTGATGCGATTGATTGGGGTGATGGGATCGGAGGTGCGATCAATCAGAGGAAGGGCGCAGGACTTTGCGATGCGATCAATCGCATCGGAGATATTTACGATTGGGGTAATCGGGGGGGGGGCACGTTAATATTTGCGATGCGATTGAAAGGGGAAGGGACTTGGGTTATGCGGGGTTTGTTATAATATAAAACTTTATAATAAATTTTCATCACAACTTATGGTGGGGAAGTGGTTGGGAATGGCGGGGGAGTATATATATATGACATCAACTTTGTTATAAAGTTTACGGGTGATGGAAAGGGGAAGTGGTTTATAACGACGAGACTTTATAATATAAAGCTATTTATTATAAATTCCTAAGGCATGGAGGGGAAGTGGTTACAAACCAAATAACATATTTATTTAAATGACTTATAATGTGATTTTATAATCAGAAAGAGGAAAAAGAAATTTTATAAGGAAAATATGAAACTTTAAACATAAAGTTTTAAGGGAAAATTGGGAAAAGGGGAAGGATTAGGATATAGAGGGCTTTTACTTCACTTAAGCATAAATTTCAATCCAGAAGTCAGTTTTGAGAGTGTAGTATACCGTTGGAAAGATCTTTCCGGGCTCTTTTTGATGGATTTGATTGGAAGATGATTTGGCATTAAAGAGGCTATGTAAAACTTATCTGAAGTCAAGGACATCACTTTGTGGAGATAACAGCTTCTGAATTGTGACTTATTACATATGATGATGTAAAATTACATAATGAATGATAATAACGGAAAAATATCATGTTTTCACCTCAAAACATAGTTTTTATGTGAAAATTACATCAAGTCTAATAAAATGTCTCTTTGATCTTCTAGGTGTTGTGACTTCTGACTTTATTGACTTCCTCATGACCTTGCTGATATTATTGACATTTGACTCATTAATTTGACCATGGTGAGACCCTAGAAACTTATGAGACCCATCCTATGACCTACTGATATGAATTTGAGAATAAAAGTGACTAATGACTAAATACCATATAAAGGAAAATCAGCAAGTACCTCATGAGGGACAACTGATAAAGAATTACTACCATCAATGAATCCATGACCTAACGGAATGGTGAAATTTATTCGGTATGAGACACCTAATATGAAAATGAAAAAAGAGCAGTTTTGATCACTGATGGTAGTGTGACTAGACTGACACTAACATTGGCTCCAATGGGGATGGTAGCTCCTTGGAGGTGCCAAGAACATCGTAGACCAAGTAGCCTTATCCATTGGGCATGGAGTCAAAAGCTAAAACCCAAACTGAATACTGAAAGAAACTTGACCCAACAAACTGACTCAAAGCTAACCTAGAAAAAATTTGACATCTGAAGCTTTGGTGGTATTATATGACCAAGAATTGAGGTTTCAAATCTTGATGATAACCACCTGTGTTTCTGGAAGGCCAATGTACTATCATGCTATATCAAAATGCCAATGTAACCAATCAAGCAGATGCCTCCTTGATTGATTCTCTTGATCATATCCTATGGTAAACAATAAATACTTGCAACTGGGCATCCAAAAGCATGGTTGGCCAGATCTCTTTCATCACTGAATACTACAATAATTACCTTCACTGCTGACTGCAATAAATTTGTGATTGGATCCTGAAAAACATGAAGATTTACCTCCTGCTGAAGAAACAAGGTGTCTTTTTCTCTTGATTCTGATCTTCCTTCACAATGTACCTCGGAAAGAGTGTGTTCCTGGTCTTCAAAAAATTCTGAACAAGTAGATGAGAAAATTTCCTCTTGAAAAAACCTTTCAAAACATGAGACATAGGAAGAAGAATCTGAATGGTAGTCTTGAATGCTCTGATCTTCTGTAATCTGAATATATTGTTTGTCATCTTCATATGATATGACAACCAGATTGTCATGTTTCTCATCATATTCATCAATCACAAGAGAAGAAACTTCAGATGGTTCTTGAGATCCAACACTATCATTTCTATCATCTACCACAGTTTCATCCCAAGAAACTTTTTCTCTTATTTGAATGAAGATCTCATCTCGTTTTTCATTAAGGGGATGGATTACCTCCTCGTGAAGACTCTTTTCTGATGGAACGAGAAAACTCAGGTCTATAACTCTGTTTTCTTCATTTGAGGCGGACTCAACAATATAACTCTCTTTTATGGGACCTCGAACAATGTATTCTTCCACATCACATTTTAACTCTAGATATGGCTTAACTTTATCACTATGTAAGATTGGAACATCCTTTAATGGCATCTCATCCTTTATTTAAATTAGTTTCAAAATAAAGCCTCTTCTTTCATCATTTTCAGCTGTACAAAGATCTTCAACCTGCTGATCTTGATAAGTATCCTCAAAGATTTCCGTGTGTTGCTGAAATGGATTTTCATAGAGCGATTCCGTAATTTCTTCATCCATGAATTCATCGTCTCCATAAAAATTCTCAATATTTTCAATGAAACTGCTAACATGTTTGCAACAGTTCTGAACTAACATTAAAGACGGACAAGATTCTCTGTACCTTTCAAATAATATGGTATGAAAATCTTTTAAACCATAAATACAAGCAGGGGGAAAACTTTCATACCAAGATCGAGCTTCATCTTACAGAGTAGCCATAAAAATTTTCATCAAACAGTCTTCAGAAAAATCGATCTTTAATTTATGCACATGAATTTGAAATTTCACCAAATAAAGAGTAGCATCATTACCTTCAACACTTCTGAATGTAGGCAATTTTTGAAGCCAATCCACCTTAGGCATTTTATTTTGGAAACCTGGAATATGATCTCAGCTCATGGGAGCATACCTTCTTGCAATACATTCCATCTTGAAACAAAGATCTTAAAGCTACTGATCTTCCTGCAGTGGAGTCACCATGAAGGATTTGATTTTCTGGATCTTTCAGTGAATGGAGTCGCCAGGTGAATGTTTTCAGCCTTTATATGCATCTAATTGTTGTTCACCATCAACATTCAGATATAATACTTTGTCATTATTTACCGGGAAAATATTACTGGGGTGATTAATATTCTATGCTAAACAATATTCCCCAGTATGGTTTCCAGAGATGTTAACACCTGAATTGGACCCCAGGCTGCAAAAGGCAAATCAGGGTAACAACTAAACCATGCTCAGCCTTGTAGCTAGCCCTACAAGGACAGGAGAGGGCTCTCTCCGTAAAATAATATTCAAATAAACACAATAAATAGACTGATATTAGGCTAGATAAAATGATGGGATAAATGGTTTAATAAAATGAAATGAATTTCAGGGATGTGTGGGATAGAAACGGACAGTTGAAACCGGGAATTAAATCAGGACACAGGGTATTTCATGGGGCAAGATAGGCAGGAAAATTAGCAATTAAAATTTAATGAGGATGGGATGGAAAGACTGGTGAGGAGCTGAAAAGGGCACAACAAATGGATCCTTTTCAAACAGAATAAAAATATAGAGTATGAATGATTTCCCAAGGCAGAGCATATAAAATGGATTCTACCTTTCTATCTTGAAGCATTCAAAAAGAAATGTTTATGGATGGATGGAACACATAACAATTCACATATGAAACAAAGGAGAAAACAAATGCTAACTCGCATACCACATGGATCCCACAAATCAGAGTTGCATCTCTTATTAATTCCTGTCAAACTATACAATGTAGCGCAGAGATGTTCTTCCACACTATTCCCCTACTTTCTTAGTTACAGATTATTTCAGACTCTCAGACTTTCAGACTACTTTACAAATGATTTACAATTACATTAAATAGGCTGAAATGTGGGAACATAGATCCACAAGAGAAGGGAGCTATTTTAACAGCTGAAGAACTGAAATATAATCGTAGTAAAGAAATACCACAATATGCCCCTGAAAATAAGGGACATCATTGCATTTGACCACTTGGAGATTTTGTTGTTAGGCTATATGAAAGAAAATAGGTAATCTGATGAACAGATCTCCTATTTTGCTACTTGCTGTAACAATATTTGTCTTAAATAAGCTCTTGGCCCTTTGATTGTCACTTTGCTTTCCACTATTTCTTTATTCTCTGACCTTTTAATAAAATACCGTTGCAATAAAATAAATTGAACTTATGCCTTTCGTGAAGGGAAAATTTATTTTTAAATGGGTAAATGGAAGGGAAATGGGGTGGAAGTCATATGAAAATAACAATCGGAATCGGAGCGGGGCATAGAGATATAATATGGCGCCATCGCAATCGGAATTGGAAGGAACAGGGAAGACATATGTGAAACACAAACAAAAGCCTCCGATGCGATTCGGGATTATGCCCTTCTAAAAACGAAAATAAAATAAAATTTGGATTTAACAAAGGGAATGGCCCTTTATATTATATATGGGCGAAAGTACCGTATGGTTTTCCTACGGTCAATCGCAATCGCAATATCAGAGGGGAGTGCAACACATATCGAAAACGCCGATGCCGATGGCCCGATTGACTTTGAGCCGTCGGATCGGCGGGGACAGATCAACGGTTGAGGAGCGATCGGAGGTTTCAATTGGAGGCAGGATTTAAATGGTTTGATTGGAGCATTCTGATTGGCGGAGGACCGTCAGATTGGATGGTGAAATCAATGGATAAAGAACAATCGAGAGCGATTAATCGGAGGAGTGGATCGAGAGTCAGAAGGGGGACTTGTGATTAATCGCATCAGAGTTTTGTGCGATTGGAAAATCGGAACGTTCATATCAAATGTTGCGATGTGATTGATCGGGGTGATGGGATCGGGGGTGCGATCAATCGGAGGAAGGGCGCAGGACTTTGCGATGTGAACAACCGCATCGGAGATATTTGCGATTGGGGGGGGTGCATGTTAATATTTGCGATGCGATTGAAAGGGGAAGGGACTTGGGTTATGCGGGGTTTGTTATAATATAAAACTTTATAATAAATTTTCATCACAACGTATGGTGGGGAAGTGGTTGGGAATGGCGGGGGATTATATATATATATATGAAATCAACTTTGTTATAAAGTTTACGGGTGATGGAAAGGGGAAGTGGTTTATAACGACGAGACTTTATAATATAGAGATATTTATTATAAATTCCTAAGGCATGGAGGGGAAGTGGTTACAAACCAAATCGCATATTTATTTAAATGACTTATAATGCGATTTTATAATCGGAAAGAGGAAAAAGGAATTTTATAAGGAAAATATGAAACTTTAAACATAAAGTTTTAAGGGAAAATTGGGAAAAGGGGAAGGATTAGGATATAGAGGGCTTTTACTTCACTTAAGCATAAATTTCAATCCAGAAGTCAATTTTGAGAGTGTAGTATACTATTGGAAAGCTCTTTCCAGGCTCTTTCTGATGGATCTACTTAGAAGATGATTTGGCACTAAACATGCTGCAGAAAAATTCTCGGATGGCAGGGACATCACTTTGTGGATATAACAACTTCTGAATTGTGACTTATTACATATGATGATATAAAATTACATAATGAATGATAATAAAGACAAAATATCACATTTTCACCTCAAAACATAGTTTTGAGGTAAAAATTACATCAAGTCGAATAAAATGTCTCTTTGATCTTCCAGGTTTTGTGACTTTTGACTTTATTGACTTCCTCATGACCTTGCTAATATTATTGACATTTGACTCATTAATTTGACCATGGTGAGACCTTAGAAACTAATGAGACCCGTCCTATGACCTACTGATATGACTTTGAGAATAAAATTGACTAATGACTAAAGACCATAGAAAGGAAAATCAACAAGTGCCTCATGAGGGACAACTGATAAATAATTACTACCATCAATGAATTCATGACCTAACAAAATGTTGAAATTTATTCGGTATGAGACACCTAATATGCAAATGCAAAAAGAGCAGTTTTGATCACTGATGGTAGTGTGACTAGACTGTGTTGGGAAAAATACTGAGAGGGTGGGGGGGGAGGTGAATCAGTATTTAGTGCAGACAATCAAACTTTTAATTTTTCCTTTCTAAAAACCCATATGCTACTTTACTGAAGGAAACTAGCATATATACGCGGATATCCTTTATAGAACTCGCGTATGTCCAAAGATCTAATTATGTGTTTGAATATTAACTCAGATCATTGCATTATTCATTCATCAGATATTTCAGAAACAGTAAACAGGTGTAGACAGAACAGAATAATCATCACACATGAACACCAGGATTTTTAGGTGGAAACCCAATTCGGGAGAAAACCACCGCTGTCGTTGTTTCAGCCTTCAAAATTTATAATTAAGAAGAATTATTACAAGCATGTACTGGTGCAGACTCAAACCAGCACGCAGGCACCCACCTGCAGAAGGCTACAACCTTCTCTCGTTTACCAGCCTCTCCTGGAAGGGAGCTACGACCCCCTGAACTCATTTACCAGCCCTTCCTGGAAGGGAGCTACAACCCCCTGACTGAAGGCTTCGACCCTCAGCACCACTGCAGAACATGTTTCATCAATTTTTAAAATGGATCAAACAGCTTCAACACAACCCTTCACTTATCAACAATCATACCTTGCTCATTGCTTCAAACAGAACAGTGAGACCACTATAACCAAAATATCAGATATAACCCAGACTTCAAAATAGATATGCAGAAACACATTCAACCTTTAGCAACCATTAGATCAGAAATCATACGTGCTTTTATTTAATCATACCTCCGTATATACGCGCTTTCCAGAAAACGAACCCGCGTATACTTCAGTGCATTTTCAGAGAAAAACCCTAACTGCGCATATGCGCTTTTCTTTCCACAGATCCGCGTATACACGCGCTTTTCATGAAACGAACCTGCATATAGATCTATAAAAGATAAAATTTGCAGTACAGACCAGATCTATAAACTTACCCAGATTTCTTCAATCTCTTCAACAGGATTGCGCCAGGTCTTCTTCACTTCTTTTCAGATCATCCTTGACATTCACCATTTCAAGATCTAGAGATCTTGAGCCTTCATCATGTTCATAGGTGCATTATAGATTCAGATCTATCAATTAGGAACAGGGTTCAACCATACAGATATACTTCAGAGAGAAGTATTCATCAATGCCCAGACACATGCACACCTTTTGCACAATGATTTTATTCTCCTTATATAGGGTTACCCTTCATCAATACCATGAGTCAAAACCACATAACTTCCAATGGTATTCCTGGACGGGATCACATAGGCGAACCATCATTTAATAAAATGGGTCAATACCATGGTAGTTACCCCTGGTTTTATAAATTTAGAGCGCTTTTTCCCATACGCGACTTGGCACGTTATTTCCTGCGTCCATACGCTACTTCGTCTAGACAAATCCGCGTATGCCTTGAGACATACTCTTTTCATCATGTTCTGGCACATACTGACATTCCTTCCATCATCAAATTTACATCATTTAACAAGTTCATCAAGTCAAGAACAACTTTGTCAAGAAGGTTTCCATCATCTTCATCAAGTGGGTTGCCATCAAGGACAACACTCTGCATCATATTGCCAACAATCTCCCCCTTTGGACTTGATGGCAACCACGATGGTGTTTGATCACCATAACAGATAGATACATTAAGCACAACCATTATTCATGATAGTCAAACACCATGTCACTCTCCCCCTTTGACATCAAGGGAAAAGGGCGGATCAAAACCAACACAAGGTTTTTCCCTTCATGTAGGCATAAGAGCTCTACAGATCTTATGTGCACTGAAGTTACCATACTCCCCCTGAGATCGTGCTAAATATTCAAACATATTTTTCAATGAAGTACATGATTCTATGACCTTCCTATCAACAAGATGCATACTTACGTCAAAGATCCAACCAAGTGGATTTACATATTTGAACAAGTCCTTACATGACTGAATATTACAATTTACATCATGGGTCTCAACATGACCTTTTCATTAAATTACAAGTATGACCTTTCACAACCAAAAAAAAAAATGCCTCAAGAAAGAGATCAAGTTTCAGAACCATCATAATTCCAACAATGCATTATTCTCAGCCAGGCTAGTGCTCCCCCTGAACCTGTGCACCCTTTCCATATGACCAAAACTCCTCCTTAGCTTGAGTAACCTGAACACTTTCAACAGCCAAGCATCAAGGCATCTTCACCCAATATCAGAGAGTGAACCAGAAATATAAGAGCTGAAACATCACCAGAGAAGCCATATAGCATTAGAGATACCAAACAGCACCATAACTTGTGCTGAAGAATGCTGACCTAGAAAATTTGTCAGCAACCACCCATACGCGGTTTTCTGTGTATGAACTCGCTTATATACGCGACTGTCTTTCAGGAAACCCGCGTATCCAATTTAATCTTCTGAAATTAAGCAGATCTGATCTTCTGAGAGGTAGAGACCATTCCCAGCTTCTGTCTGAGATATTCGAATGCTTCCCTGGGCGGAGGTTTGGTAAATATATCAACAACTTGTTCTTTGGAGGGAACATATTCCAACTTCACCTTTTGTTCAAGCACTTGTTCACGTAAGAAGTGATACTTGATGGGAATGTGCTTGGTCTTGGAATGCATAACAAGATTATTTTAAATACTGATGGCACTTGTATTATCACATATAATGGAGATAGGAGGTGAACATTTGATTTGAATGTCTTGTAAGGTTTGCATCATCCAGAGAAGTTGAGTGCAACATGATGCGGAAGCCACATATTCTACTTCTGTTGTAGATAAGGCAATAGAGCTTTGCTTCTTGCTGAACCAAGATACCAACCGGGGCCCCATATAGAATGCACCACCACTTGTGCTTTTCCGATCATCAACATTTCCAACCCAATCTGCATCAGTGTAAGCATGAAGATTAAGATCAGCATTCTTTGGATACCATAGTCCAAAGTCTTAAGTTCCTTGTAGATATTTGAATGTTCTTTTGACAGCCTAAAGATGAGACTCTTTTGGATTGGCTTGGAATCATCCAATAATCCCAACTGCATGCATAACATATGGTCTAGTCCCAGTGAGATACAGAAGTCTTCCAATCATAGATCTATATTCTGGTTGATTCACCATGGGAGAATCATCATGAGAACTGAGATTACATCCGATTATCATTGGCGTACTTACAGGTTTGCACTCTTCCATCCCATACTTCTTCAGAATTTGCTTAAGGTATTTGGTTTGAGATAAGAATATACCTTCTGTAGTTTGATGCACTTGTAAGCCAAGAAAGAATGTTAGTTCCCCAAGTAAAGACATTTCAAATTCTTGCTGCATAACAGAAGCAAATTTCTGACTCATAGATTCTTCATTACTTCCAAAAATGATATCATCAAAATATACAACCACAATCAGTAGTTTATCATTTTCAATTTTTGTGTATAAGTTACTATCAGTAGACCCCTTTGAAAATCCTTGTTGATGAAGATATTTGTCAAGACGATAATACCATGCCCTTGGAGCTTGTTTGAGACCATATAGAGCCTTTTTAAGTCTACAAAAAATATTTTCATCATTTCCCAAAATGAATCCTTCTGGCTGTTCTATATAAACTTCTTCTTCTAGATCACCATTGAGGAAAGTAGATTTGACATCCATTTGATAAACTTTGATTTCTTGAAAACTTGAAAAAGCAAGAAACATTCTTATGGCTTCAAGTCTAGCTACAGGAGCAAAAGTTTCTTCAAAGTCTATACCTTCTTGTTGAGTATACCCTTCGCAAACCAGTCTAGCTTTGTTTCTTATAACGTCCTCATTCTCGTTTAGCTTGTTCTTGAATATCCATTTGGTTCCAATGACATTTTTATCATGCGGTCTTGGTACCAATTCCCAAGTGTGGTTCTTTTCAATTTGATCAAGTTCTTCATTCATGGCCTGAATCCAACATTCATATTTTATAGCTTGATTGACATTGTGTGGTTCAATCGTGAATAGAAATGCCAAATAGCTAGGAGATCCCACAAGAGTCCTCCTTGTTTGTACACCTGATTCCTTGTCTCCCAAAATTTGAGATTCGGGATGATTCTTTTGAACATATCTGGATGGAGCCTTTCTAGATAAATCATCTTCAGGTTCTTCATTGGATCCACTATCTATATCGTTTCTATTTGATGTGGAAGGACAAAAGTCACCATCATCTTCTTCTGTTGTTTGTCTTTCTTCTTTAGGGACTGCATGAGACTCATCAATAACAACATCAATACGTTCAAAAATCTTTCGAAGCCTTTTATTGTAACATTTTTATGCCCTGCTTGTAGATGAGTAACCAAGAAGTATTCCTTCATCTGATCTAGGTTCAAACTTGCCAAGCTTTTCATCATTATTTTTGATAAAGCATTTACTTCCAAAAACTCTAAAATGTTTCACAGAGGGAGAATTACCATACCAGAGTTCATATGGAGTTTTGTCACTATTTACCGAACATGTGCCTTGTTAAGAATATTTGCTACTGTGTGAGCTGCTTCTCCCCAAAAAATATCAGGTGTTCCAGAATCATCAAGCATAGCTCTAGCCATTTGTTGAATTGTTCTATTCATTCTTTCTGCTACGCCATTTTGTTGTGGAGTGCCTGCTACAGAAAACTGTCTTTTTATGCCATGTTGTTCACAAAATTCAAATAATTCATTTGATGTATATTCTCCTCCTCGATCAGATCTAAGACACTTGATTTTTAGATCTAATTCATTTTCAACCAGCGCTTTGAAAATCTGAAATTTTTCAAATGCTTCATCTTTGTGTTTGATCAACCCAATCCAACACATTCTAGAAAAATCATCAATGAATAAGATATAGTATTCTTCACCACGTGGTGAATTTTTCCTCATAGGTCCACATATGTCAGTATGAATGAGTTAAAGAGGCTTACTTGATGATCCTTCCTTGGCATTGAATTTCACTCTGGTTTTCTTACCGAATTGACAGGATTTGCATATGATACTTTTAGGTAGAGAAATATTGGGAAGACCACGAACAACATTAAGTCTACTAGATTTTTTGATTTTAGAGAAGCTTAGATGCCCCAACCTTCTATGCCATAGCCAGTTTTCTGAAGATTTACTCAAGTAACATTGTTCTTTGCAATTCTTCAATACATACAGATTGCTTGGAGTTCTTTTTCCTTTTATAATTGTTTTACCTGTATCAAGGTCACGCACCACACATTCTTTTGAACTAAAGAGAACTTCAGTTCCTTGATCACACATTTGACTTACACTTAACAGGTTATGCCTTAATCCATCCACATACATGACATCATTAGCCTTCACCTTTTCTTTTAGAAACACAGACCCTTTTCCTTTAATTACAACAGGAGTATCATTTCCAAAAGTAACTTTCTTTTCCTTTTCTAGAGCACTATATGCATGAAGTTTGTGTTTATCACCTGTCATGTGTCTTGAGTATCCACTATCAATGTACCATTGATTTTCTTCACCTTCCTCAAATAACTCTATGCCACAATTTTCAACCTGTGGTTCCTTCCTTTTCCATATTTTGGATTTTGAGCGAAGATGCTCTCTTGGCTGCATTTTGCTCCTGCACTCAGAATCTTCATGGCCAAAGTTATTGCAATAAGCACATTCTACTTCATTTAGAAGAGGAGAAAAGTTGTTATAGGTATTCTTATTTGCTTCAACATCAATTATTTTCTTTCTTGCTTCTCTTGTCATGATGGTTTTATATGCAACACATTGAGCAGCTTTATGACCAAAATTGTGACATCAGAAACATTGTCCATTGAAGAAGAAATTTATGCGATCATGAAATATTCTATTTGAATTTACCTGTTGATTGGTTCCCTTTTTAAAGATATTCCTGTTAGTGTTCCTTGAATTAGGATGATCATGTTTTACCTGTAAAGATTCTTTATTACCTGGCTGAGTGGCAGAATTTTGTAAACCAGTTGTAGCTTCTTTTAGATAATTTGGTGCTGAAGCTTGAGAGGACTCTCCAATGTATCCAAGACCTGTCTTTATATGAGAAGAACGTTGAACCTTGATAATCTCATCTAAGGTTTCAGATCCTTTAGCAAATCTAAAATTCAGAGTCTTTACTTTCTCAAATTCTTTTCTTACACTTACCACTTCACATTCTAATTTCTCATTGTGTTTCTTTTCTTCTTCAACCTGCTTTTCCAGAGTCTCGATAATTATTTTTCTTTCTTCTAAGAGAATTTTATATTCTTCTAAGCGTCTTTTGAGTTGGTTGTTCTATTAAAGAAAATCATTGTCCTCTAGAGCATCCACGAAAGTATCATTTTCTTCTTTAGATTCAAATGCCATGAGAAGTCTAAGATCTTGTTCACATTCTTCATCACTATCAGATACTCCATCACTGTCATCATGAGTATAGTAACTTCTTCTAGTGCTAGACCGATTCTTATTTCTAGCTATTTCCTTTCCTTTTGCAGGTGTTTCTTTGTAAGGACACTTAGCAGCATAATTACCAACTCTTCCACAGTTAAAACATTTGAAAGGAAGCTTACCTCTAAACCGTCCTGTACCCAGTTGAAGTTTCTTTACAAAATTTGCCTCATCTTCTTCTGAAATATATCCTGATCCTTCTGCTTCTTGTACTTCTTTCCCTTTTGTAGAAGGTCTAAAAACAACTTCTTTAACTTCAAATGGTCCTCCTCTTCTCATTTAATATGCGGTCAGTATGCCATGAAGTTGCACCACAGTAAGAATTTGAAGATCCTTTTTTCTTCAAGAGCAGATACTTTTGACTCAAATTTTGTTGTTAGCGATCTCAAAATTTTCTCAACCAAAGTATTTTCGGTTATTTTTTCTCCCAGATTTTTCATACGATTTACAACATCATCAAGACATAAAAAGAAATTGGCAATACTCTCATCACTATGCATCTTTAAATTTTCATATTCAATTCTGAGAGTTTGGAGTTTTGCACTTTTTACCTTTGCATCGCCTTCATAAATTAGAATGATTTTGTCCCATATTTCCTTTGTTGTATTCAGCTGCATGACTTTGACAAATTCTGATTCAGTTAGACTTCCTGTTATAGCATTGACTGCTTTTGCATTTGATTCATAATTCTTCCTTTCAGTTGGATCTGTTGGTGTAGCAGCTGGATATTGATATCCTTGTTCAACAATGGCCCATACATCAGCTCCCATAGACTGAAGATAGGATCTCATCCTCATTTTCCAGAAGATTAAATTGCTCCCGTTGAAGAGCGGGGGCTTGATAGACGATGTTCCCTCATGATTGCTCATCTTGCTTGATCTTCCTTCTAGCGGCTAAGATTTTTCAGAAGGACCTGCTCTGATACCAATTGTTGGGAAAAATACTGAGAGGGGGGGGTGAATCAGTATTTAGTGCAGACAATCAAACTTTTACTTTTTCCTTTCTAAAAACCCATACGCTACTTTACTGAAGGAAACTAGCGTATATACGTGGATATCCTTTATAGAACTCGCGTATGGCCAGAGATCTAATTATGTGTTTGAATCTTAACTCAGATCATTGCATTATTCATTCATCAGATATTTCAGAAACACTAAACAGGTGCAGACAGAACAGAATAATCATCACACATATGCAACACACATGAACACCAGGATTTTTAGGTGGAAACCCAATTCGGGAGAAAACCACCGCTGCCGTTATTTCAGCCTTCAAAATTCATTATTAATAAAACTTCTTACAAGCATGTACTGGTGCAGACTCAAACCAGCACGAAGGCACCCACCTGCAGAAAGCTACAATCTTCTCTCGTTTACCAGCCTCTCCTGGAAGGGAGCTACGACCCCCTGAGCTCGTTTACCAGCCTTTCCTGGAAGGGAGCTACAACCCCCTGACTGAAGGCTTCGACCCTCAGCACCACTGTAGACCACGTTTCATCAATTTTCAAACTGGATCAAACAGCTTCAACACAACCCTTCACTTATCAACAATCATACCTTGCTCATTGCTTCAAACAGAACAGTGAGACCACTGTAACCAGAATATCAGATATAACCCAGACTTCAGAATAGATATTCAACCTTCAACAACCATTAGATCAGAAATCATACGCGCTTTTATTTAATCAGACCCGCGTATATACGCATTTTCTAGAAGACGAACCCGCGTATACTTCAGTGCATTTTCCAGGAAAAACCCTAACTGCGCATACGCACTTTTCTTTCCACAGACCCGCGTATACACGTGATTTTCATGAAACGAACCTGCGTATAGATCTATAAAAGATAAAATTTGCAGTACAGACCAGATTTATGAACTTACCCAGATTTCTTCAATCTCTTCAACAGGATTGCGCCAGGTCTTCTTCACTTCTTTTCAGATCATCCTTGACATTCACCATTTCTAGATCTAGATATCTTGAGCCTTCATCATGTTCATAGGTGCATCATAGATTCAGATCTATCAATTAGGAACAGGGTTCAACCATACAGATATACTTCAGAGTGAAGTATTCATCAAAGCCCAGACACATGCACACTTTTTGCACAATGATTTTCTTCTCCTTATATAGGGTTACCCTTCATCAATACCATGAGTCAAAACCACATAACTTCCAATGGTATTCCTGGACAGGATCACATAGGCGAACCATCATTCAATACAATGGGTCAATACCATGGTAGTTACCCCTGGTTTTATAAATTTAAAGCGCTTTTTCCCATACGCGACTTGGCACGTTATTTCCCGCGTGCATACGCTACTTCGTCTAGACAAATCCGCGTATGCCTTGAGACATACTCTTTTCATCATGTTCTGGCACATACTAAAATTCCTTCCATCATCAAATTTACATCATTTAACAAGTTCATTAAGTCAAGAACAACTTTGTCAAGAAGGTTGCCATCATCTTCATCAAGTGGGTTGCCATCAAGGACAACACTCTGCATCATATTGCCAACAGACTGACACTAACATCAGTATGTGATCCATTTTTGGTAAAGGGTGGCTGTCCTTCAGGGAGGCTTTGTTTAAATTTCTGAAGTCTATGCATAGCCTAATTTACCCGGTCTTGTTCCTCACTGATACAAGATTTGACACCCAGTATGAGTATCTGAGAGGGACTATTACTCTAGCATCATACATTTTCTTTAATTCTTTCTCAACCAGTGGTAGTTGGACAGGATGTATTCTACGTAATTTCTATTTAAAGGGCTTCTAGTTTTCTTTGAGAGGAATATTGCACTGAATGATATAAGTATCATATAACTTCAAGTATTAATGCCTCCAAGCAAACACATCATTGAATTCTTTGAATAGCTCAATATATTTATGTTTTATATGTACTGGTAGCGTCATGGATAGTTTTATCATTTTGGGCTTCTACTCACTGCCTATATTGCATTCTTCTACATTTTCTTCAGTGAATTCCATCTTAGGCTTCTTAGCAACATCATTAAAATCAAACAATCCTTCAAGAAGGACAAGTCCTTTTGGCAAGGTATTATCGCTGAATTGCAACACTTCAAAGTCTTCTTTTTCTAGATCTTCACACAGCTCTATCTCGCATGGGTCATCTTTTGCTAACAGATTTATATCAGCCTCATGAGGGGACTCTTTTTTGTATGTTTGTCCCTCGGTACTGCAGTCTTCTTCATGATCTGAGTCAGAATTTGGCATTTCAAAATCATTTCTGGACTGTAGGAAATATTCAATATGTTTTTCACCTTCAAAAGCATGCCAATATTTTATATTATCAGGGACTTCTGGTCTATATTTGACTTGTATTGTGTATTATTTTTTGTGATGAGTTTTCTAACCAATACTGGCTACAAATGCTAGACCATTGGCAAGGATGTTTTGATTCCTTGGGAAAAAGTAAAGATCATATTCATTAAATGTTTTTAGGAGGTCAAGGGCATCATTCCTACATGCTTTCAGTCTAGGATTCTTTGGTGAATATTCTCCCTTAATATTCTTAATGACTAGCTCGGAATTACCATGGAAAGAGATTCTTTTGGCTGCTAATTTATTGAGTAATTGTAGCCCTAGGAGAAGAGCCTCATATTATGCTATGTTATTTGTGCATTGAAAGTTCAATTTATATGAATGATAGTCTACATGGTGGTTCTCAGTCTTGTGTACCCAAATACCTGCTCCAGAACTAGTTTTACCACAAGAACCACGAAATCTCATGCTCCAAAGAGGTTCAATTTTAGATTTTCCACTATGTTGGTTATCATGTTGTTCATTTTTTGTTTGGTCTGCCCAGTTTGATTGTTCTGATTGTTCTTCCTTTTTCTTCTTCTTCTTCTTATTCTACTAATTTTTCATCAACTGCTACTTGCTCATTAATAATTTCATCATTGTAAAGGATAGATGAATCAAGGTCTGTGTGGACAGAATAAAGAGGGGATTTATCTAGATTTTCTTGAATATTGACCATGTATTTCATATGAGTCTCCCTATATAGTCTTTAGGTTGACCAAATATTGGTATAGTAGCATAGGTCATGTCCATTTGAAGGGTGCCTTGAAGTTTAGCTCCCCATGAGCATGATAAGAGCATGCCATATTTAGGTGGGATGTCAGCCACTACAATATCCATTACTAATCTTTTGGATGGTATTTGTGCTAGATTAACACAAAGGTCTTTGATTAGGCCCAGACACTTAGCTGTACTAGAATCAAAAGAGTATAAATCTTTGTATGGTCTAGTTATCTCAAGGCCTAGTCTTTCCATTACTACCTTTGGCATGAGATTATGTGAAGCTCCTAAATCTAACATGGCATTGTGGAGGATTTTGTCATGGATGTTCAAACTAACATAAAATGGAGGTACACCTCCCTCTTGAAAATTGCCTTCTATTTCAGGTCCAAACAAAAACTCAGGTTTGTAGTCATTTAAATTTACAGAATCAACATTTTATCCTATGTTTAAAGCTTTCAAAACTTGGGATCTATATGCATCTTGGGTAACTAATTCAGTAAGAGGTATGGAGATTTTTATCTTGGAAATTTCATTCTCAATACTGAAAGGTGTCTGTGTTTTTAGCAGATTTGAATAAGTTTTATCAAACACTATTTTTTCAGCAATTTCAGCTCGCTAATTTTTATTTGGAGTCTCAGTTAAAATAGTTTTGTTAGGGATAAGAGCTGGATTACTAGTGCTACTTTGGTCACCACTATGTTGGCTATTTTTGTCTTTATTTTTATCAGAACATTTAACCAGACTATTTGAATTTTCTTCTGTCTTTTTAGGGTTAGTTTTAGGGGTCTTCCCAGTAGTTTTTTTTGGGTTGTTTATCTTGGGAGTGTCTTAGGTTTTCTTGCTTCTGAGGTCATACTATCTATGTACTTCCATGATGAAATTTTCGAAGCCTTGTTTTAGTCTTTGAATACTAGGCTTTCTTTTTCATTTGGGGAAAATATGCCTTGTTCTTCCTCAGTGAGGAAAATAATATCCTCATTATTAACTCCCATTAGATTGATATGACTTTCCTTTGGTTCTTCAATCACACTGTCATCATCATCAACATAGTTTTCTTGGAAAGGAGGCCTGATTTGTTGGTTAAGACCTCTCTGTTTTATTTGAGGGGGATTTCTCCTAAAGTTTTGGTTTTGGTTCTGGTTTTGAGGCGCTGCTTGGTTTTCTCTAGGGTAAGCTCTCTTATTCATGTTTATTCTCTCCACCATCCTTTCCATGGTTCTAACTAAGTTATAAATTTTATTATCAGATGATGAGGGTGTATTTTCTTCCCTATATGTGACTATTTTTTCATTTTTCATTCTATCCCTTTCGGAAATCAGATTTTCCTCCACACTGCATGCCTTTTCATGTCTTATAATCTAAGAGTGTCTCTCTCCCTTAGCTGGTAAGCAATTTCTGGGTCAAATCCATTTGGAAATTTCATTAATGATAGACCTTATGGAGGTTTCATGTGGTTAGGGAGGGAATGATATACACTTTTGAACCTAGTGCAATACTCTTCGACACCCTATCCAATGTTTCTCTTAATGTTGTCATACTCTGATGAGATTTTGAGAGGGTTCTTATTGAAGTCCCATTTTTTTGAGAATAATTGATGAAAATCAGGGAGGTCATGTATCCTATTAGGGGTTAGGAATTTAAACCATTTTCTTGCTTATCCCCCTAATCTTTGAGCAAACATTCTTAGTTTAATATTTTCATCATCTATTTCTTGTCTGTCAAAATATTCATTCATTCTATCCACATGTTTTTGAGAAGTTGTAGAACTAGTTGCGTCATATAAAGGAATCTTGGACTGATAGTCCTATGGTAGAACTACTAAAGGAAATGGTAGGACTAATGGGGCATACCATGTTGCCATGGCTGGTAGTTGGGGCAAAAAAGGAGGGTTAACAAGAGGAGGTAAAGGGTTAAATGGAGGAAGGTGAACAATGGGTGTTTGAATGGGGGTTGAGGTTAGTATAACATGATTCTACTCTAAGGTAGATGGGTCTAAAGTTATCTGGGTTATCCAACTCTGGGATCTAGTCTTCGACAATTTTTGTTCTAGGGGTGAGCCAGATAGGATATCTTGCAAGTCTTTAAGGTTTTTAGGTATGGAACTCGCTTTGTGAATAGCTCTGCTAATAGTTGGACTTTTAGATCTAGGAGATTTCCTTAGGGTGCTCTCAAGGTTATCAACTATTGCAGGAGGGTTTGGGTCATGATGGGATCTGGTACAGATTCTTCTAGAAGCCAGAACTTGGACCCAAGGTTTAGAGAGGTTGAAAGTTTTATAACAGTTTTGAAAAATAATTCAATCTGAGAAAGGAATACTTTATTCACAAAGTATTTTGATTGGGTTCTATTTTAGGTTTGATGATATCAGGATCTCTCAATAATTTTCCCAATGGAGTCTGTTAGAAAACTAGTGGAGTTAGTAGGCCTACTGAAAACCAGTGGAGTCACCAGGTGGATGATTTTAACTATCTTGAGACTGGTTGTTGTCTACCATCAACAACCAGATACTAGTCTTGGCTAACACTTGAGTCATCTAATTTGAATGTGGTTTTATGAGTTCTTGAGGAAATATTAATATGTTTAATTACTCAGGTTCCCCAGTATGGTCGCCACTATGTTGGATCCTCGTGATTTGCAAGATTGGCAAGAAAAACTCTACAGGGAACCACATCAAACCACTTTGGAGTCTAAGGACCTAGCGTTCCTAGACTCAGAGAGGGCTCTCTTTATGTTTGTGTTTGTAAATGATTTATCTTTGTGCTTATGTTTTCTGGTTTTAGGATAGTTATGAAGTTATAGGAATGTTTGTTTTGTTTTGATTGATTGATTGCTTGATTAACTGACTGATTGTTTCGTTTGAATAGATAGATTGTGAGAAGCATTAATCCATTGGGCTATGGAGTCATAAAAGGTTTTAATTGCACATCAACTCTGCAAGGGTTTTCATAGGGAAAGCTAACTATACGAAGTGGATCTTTTTAGATTAGGTGAAATATGAAATGACATCAAGTTGTGAATTTAGTAAAACTAAAGGGAAATTAAGAATCCTTTAACTACAATTCAACAATAAAATCCGTTCAGATAACTATTTAAGAGGAACTAAAGAGCAGGGAAAACCATAAATTTATTTAGCTAAATAGGTGGAAATAAACAACAAGACACCCCTGAATTCTCTAAGCAGACCTTGCAGAAGAAAACATAAATATAAAAGAAATAGACAGAGTTAAGGTGCCCAAATAGCATATCTCAACCTAAAATTTATGTTCTATTATCATAGAAATGATGGAAAATATGGAAAACAAAAGAGAAACATTAACAAAGAAGGATAACATCACCATTAACATAGCTCAATAATCCTGTGAATGTGCTTGTATTAATGATGTCCAAAATAGATACAATGCTCCAGTGAAATGATCTTTGTAACTCAGAGTTTGATCAAAATCCAGCCTAGCAATCAACCCAACAACCAACTAACCAACCAACCAACCAACAATAACAATGAACAATGCCTGCAGTATTTATCTGCAGATGAGGAGGTGATCTTAATCTAGGGTTTTAGGCTATAGTTATTACAAAGTAAATGTAATCTTGACCTTTGATACCATGCAAGGCCCAAGGCAAAATATCACTGACTAACTTGCTGTAATAATAACCTTTAACATAACTGTTGAGATATCCTTGAGATATTTTTGACTTTTTGGCTTTTCATTAACTTTTACAATAACTGTTGAGCTGCTAAAAATATCTTTGACTGAAAACATTAACTAAGGTATCTTGTCTTAAATCAAAATGTGGTTGTAGGTGGCCAATGTGATTTGGAAGAAGTAAATGGTGATTTTCTTTGTCATTCAGATTTGTCTTCCTTTATTGATTTGATTTTTGATTTGTCCTTTAACCTCTGATTTATCTTTAAACTTGGATTTGTCTTTTCCTTAACTATGTTTCTGTCTCTGATCTCTCTTTAACTGCCTTGAATTACTGTAATCTCTTTCTTTAACCTTAATTATCTACTTTTTGTCATGACTCTGTCTCTTAACCTTTTCTTTTTCCTTTGACCCTTGATTGATCTTTTATTCCTTTAACCTTTGACTGTCACAGAAAAATCTTTGACCGTGTTCTTTAACTATGTTTTACTTATCTTTCGTCTTCGTGCAGCCAATATAAAACTATTTCATTTCCTTTACTCTATACTTTGATGAAAATTTGTTGCTTCTGCTTATTTCTGGAAATCTTAATCCTTCAATGAACTGAGATCTTGGATCGTTACCTAGAGAAATTATTTTGAATAATTTTGGACTTTGGAACACAATTTGATTTATTTATTTTTCTCATACATCGACCACCTGCACATTAAAAACACTTATTAATAAAAACATGATCTTGCAGGGTGGAAAGCAATGTTGGCAAATAGGTAGTAGGAGAACAGTGGACAGAGTCTGGAAAAATGAAGGTTTTCGGTCTTCTGCATGTGAATATGGTCTTTTGGGCCTTCAAAGAGAATTTATAGAGGTTTACATGGAGGCTTGTGCTTATCACAGAGGTACAAGGGCTTATTGTGATGACACAAGGATTTGGAATATTTGAAAGGGGTCAATGGTTTAGGGTTTACGACGTGAGAGAGGTAAGTGGTTTATCACATAGGGCTAGAGTGGTTATTGGTATTTGGTGGAGGGATGCGATAGAAAAGAGAGAGGAAATGTGGAGGGGACGACAACCAGTAATAACATTCATTTCACAATTTCCGAAGGCTTTTACCCCCGAGAATTTGGATTTACGATGTCGGATTAGGGCCGTTGGATCAAGAGGAGTTGATCCAACCATTGTCAGGGTAATGATGAAAATGTGGGTTATAATAATGTGGGGACCGGGGATAAAAATGGAGCAGGGCGTTTATTTAAAATAACGTAGGGTATTTGTAAAGCGAGCCTGGGGTGGGTTAAGGTGGAGGCACTTAACATATAGCAATGGGCCATGGTTATATGGGAGTGGGAAAAAAGGGTTAAGAAGGCAGGGGCTAGAAAATAGAAGAGGTAAGGTAGTTTAATATAAACATGATTTAATTAAAAAGAGTGGGTCTCGAATGATAAAATTTTAATCTTAAAACAATGTAAAAGAGGGTTTTCTTACATTGTTTTGAGGGAATAAGGGAAATGAATGAAGGGGAGGGTTTTTGATGAGGAAAATGGGGCTTTAGGAAGGTGAAGAGGATACAAATGTGGGATTTAGGATCAAACATGGAATTGTTAGAACATGAGCATACTGAAATAGGAAAAATGAGAGATAGTGGAGAGGTTAAATAAAGATAATGAAGGCAGTGAAATTTCTGAAAATAAATGATAGTCAGGGAATGTTATTTTAAGTAGACTGTAGAAAATCCATAGTCATCTATTGATACTGTGAATATAGGAGACTAACAGGAGGGGGTCCTTCTCTGAATGTTTCTAGGCCGCAATGTTTTTCTTATGGCTCAACGTTTTCTACAAATAATATTTAGCATCTTGGAGCCTCAACAAATCTAGGATATTGTTTTCAAAACGTCAAGAATCCTCCGTGCTTGCCTTTTCTGTCAACTTTGAAATTTATATACTTATCAAAATTGACAAATGATCCAATTCAATAGAGCTCGGGTTGGCCTCCAGTCCCTACTAAAATTCCCTCAGACATTCCAAATTTTGAAGCGAATATCGGTGATGATCCGGCTAACCATGTTACCATGTTAAATTTATGGTGTTCTCCAAATTACCTTATCAATGATTTGATTAGGTTGATGCTATTTCAATGCACCTTAACTGCAAACACTGCAAAATGGTACATTAAGATGATAGGGGGAAGTTTTGATTCTTTTAGTGAGTTGGCTACTATGTTTCTGAATCATTTCCAGTTTCTTGTCCGTTATAATGCAGTGACTGATCTCCTACAAAATTTATAGTAGGACAAGGCAACAAACATTTCTAATCATATTTAGGAGTGGAGGAGAAGGAAGTGACTCATTAAATCCCAGATTCCAAACAAGGATATTCTTGAATGGTTTCTTAAATATCTGTAGCTATAAATCTCGAAGGATGTATCCCTTTCAGGGGTATTTTCTGAGGAATGGGCTATTTTAAGGGCCCAATGGTTAGAACTGATTTACTCTTAGTCTGGAATCCTTAATAAAATTTTGCTGGATGATCTTCATTCCAAAGTGGATTTAGCCAAAATGAAGCCCGGTCTTCATGCTGAGAGGCTTGTCAGTTAGATTGATAGTGGTGCAGCTAACTTGTTGAATAAAATATAGAAGTTGTATTTACAATCTGCTCCTTCTAGTCAGGACACACCATCAATGTCAACCCCTTCCCAGCCCTTAAATATCAACGTTGTTCAATATTCTAGCCCAAAATGAAATCAAAAATCCAATGGGAATAATAAGGGATGGAATAATAAGAATAAAGAGAAGGATGGGAAGGGTAATGCAAACAAATCCAATGATAATGTTGGAGAGGGTAAGAGAGACAATAAGAAAAAGGTTAAGCTTCCATGCAGTTTTTGCACCACATACCATCTGGCTCATCTCTTCCTAAAAATTTAGGATGCTTAGTGCTTTTTAGCTTAGTAGGGTCAATCTAGTTCCCGGGATGTACTGACAAACACTTTTCCCAAAGGGTAGCAACTCCTTGTTGGAATGAATGCTAATTCTCGTGCTCCCATTCGGACAACCAGGAAGGGGAAAATCCCAAAAATGTATATATGATGAGTGCTCACACTGATATCGCTATGAGATCTCGTGATTATGGTGAGTCTTCAAAAGCTAAATGTGCCCCTAGTAATTCTGAGCCACTCCACATAGAGAGGCATGTAGTTGATCCTATACGTTGGATGCTGAAAGGGTCTACGAAGCATATGATGATTAATCATAATTCCAAGGCTGCCCATAAATACTCCATTGTAGAATTTCTAGCTCAAATTCCTTGCACAATGTCTACATTAGAGGTTACTCTAATCATGCCCAGCACAAGTGAGTATATTTCTCACTATAATTGGCGTTATTGATCTGAAAAACTCTCCTATCATTACATTTGATATGTATAAATTTTAGAAGAGACTTTCTTGTCACATGGCTTTTCAGATTAAGTCTACATATCAGAATATTAATATTTTTCGAACAGAAGTCGATGAGGGTGCTTCCACATGTGTAATGTCTATCTCATGTTGGAAGGCGATTGGATCCCCTTTAGTTGTGCCTTCAGCTACTCTTCTCACTGCATTTGATGGTCATTCTCACAGGCCACATGGTATTGTTCCAGCTTTACCCATCTATGTTGGGTGTAAAATTTTCAATATCGAGGTCAAGATAGTTGATGCAAATTTAGAGTACAACCTTTTGTTGGGGTGAAATTGGATTTATGAGATGGATGTTATTGCTTCTCATTATTTAGCATCTTATGTTTTCCCCATGAAGGGAGGATTGTCACTATTGATCAGATGCATTATTCTATTGTAGATATGAATGCATCTACTAATAATTTGGGGGTTGGAATGTATACCTCGTCAATGAGTAGTTTTTATCTTCCGCCTCCTTCTATTAATATTATTGTCATCTCATCATCTAGGGTTCCTACTCGAAAAGAGTTCTTTCGAACTCATTATTTTATGGATCCTTAGACCTTGTATTCTCATACCTCCACATTAGAGGAAGGTCAAGTGGGTGGAATGGCATTCCCTATGTATGCAACAAAGATTTCCCTCTCAGTCTATTGTTGACTTTGTATATTCCATTCCAATTTCTCTTTCACCGGAGGAGTTGATGGGGATGTGGCTCCGGCTTGGACTCTTAGTTCATATTTTGTTGAAGATTTCCTTGATACCAATATTCCATATCAAGAGGCTATTCTTCACACCATGTCTGGTGTGGAAATACCATGGGACAATTTGCATCATCGGTCCTATTTTCTACCAAACTTGCATGAAGTTGAATCAATATTTTCGAGCCTTATTTCTTCTAGTGCCGCTCACTCAGTCTTAAACCCTTTAGCTATAGCACAAGTTTCTACTGAGGGGAAGATGGTTTTCATTTCTAATAATACCCCGGTGAACATATCTAGATATCCCGACATTATTGAGAATGTCCTCATTTGAGCATAATGTTCCCCTAAAGAGATTCAAACTTACAGCGATCTCTTTAGAGAATTTCAGGATGTGTTTTCTTGGTCTTATGAGGAAATGCCTGGAATTGACCCATCTATTTTCCAGCATGAGATCAAGACTTATGAAAATTCTAAGCCTATTTGGAAGAAGATTTGTCCGGTCAACCCTAGGAAGGAAACAATTATCAAATCCATGGTTGAGAAGATGCTAAAGGCAGGTTTCATATACCCCATTATGTTAACTGAGTGTGTTTCAAATCTAGTGCCTGTGGATAAAAAAAAAGGAATGATCTGAGCTTCCATTGATTTTAGGGATTTAAATAAAGCATGGCTGAAAGAGAATTACCCAACACAGTTTATTGATCAGATTAATGATGAGTGTGAGGGAAATGAATTTTTCTCCTTCATGGATGGTTTCTTGGGATATAATCAGATTATTATCCATCCTGAAGATCAGCATAAGACTGATTTTATTTTCCCTGAGGGTAAATTTTCCTACAAAAATATTCCTTTTGGCCTTAAAAATTCTAGATCCACCTTCCAACGGGCCATGTCCTATTCTTTCCACGACATCAAACATATTATAAAAGCATATTTGGATGATTTAGCTGCTCATTCTTGAAATAGGATTGATCATCCCTCTCATCTTCAACAAGTTTTTGAACGATGTCGTTATTATGAAATCCGGTTGAACCCTAATAAGTGCGTATTCACCATCACATCTGGTTAGTTATTGGGATTAATTGTGTCTATATAACGGATTCAGGTAGATCTCTTCAACGTTGAGTCAATACTTTAGTTGCCTTCCCCATCTTCTATTCTTTAGCTTCAAAGTATACAATGGAAAGCGAATTTCTTGAGGAGATTTATTGTTAATTATGCTGAGGTAACAAAAGGATTTATGAGGTTGTTAAAGAAAGAACTTATGTTCTTTAGGATGAATTTGCTCAATGTTCGTTCAATGCCTTGAAAATGGCATTGACATTTGATCCATTATTGATTCCACCTCATTATACCAAAGCTTTCCTTCTGTATCTCGCGACAAGAGAATATACTATCAGTATGGTTCTGGTTCAAGAGGATGATGCTCTTTTTGAGAATGTTGTATAGTACATTATTCGAGGCTTGGTGGCTCTATAACTCCAGTATTATCACATTAAGAAATTAGATTTCGCATTTTTCCATGTTATCCACCAGCTCAGGCATTATATCCTTCTTCGCAAAACTTATGTTTTGGTGGCAGTTAATCCATTTAAATTTTTTCTCAGTAAGTAATTGATTGGGAGAAAACACAATCGGTCGATTTTCATTTTGCAAGAGTTTCATCTTCAATTCCTGTCTCCAAATCCAAAAAATACTTAGTACTTTTGGAGTTGATCTATGAGTTTCCTTGTGAATATGAGATTGTTTAACAAGAATTGTTTCCAGATGAACATATTTTCCTCATATATTCACAGGATCCTTGGTATGGATATCTCATCCTTTATTTCCAGACTTCGAATTTTCCCTTAGATTTCTCGAAACATGAGCGTTCAATGTTGCGTTAGTTAGAAATAAGATATCTTATTATCAACGACACTCTTTAGCATCATGGGTTTGATTCAATCCTTAGACATTTCTTGACTCTCAAAGAAGCTGATATTGTGTAGAATGATTGCCACAGTGGAGCTTGTGGCGGTCATTTGTCTGGGCTTGCTCAAACCCAAAATATTTTGCGTGCAGGATATTTTTGGCCCTAGATTGTCAAGGGTTGTGTTAAGGCAGTAAAAAAACATGTCATCCTTGTCAAATATATACTTTGAAGATGAACTCTCATCCATCTCCTCTTTCCTTTTATAACTGTTATTCCGTTGATAAAGTGGGACATTGATTTTACTACTTGCAACCCGCCTTCAGCAAAGGGTCATAAGTACATTATTGTAGCAGTAAACTTCACGAAGTGGGTTGAGGCTATGCCTAATTTTGTGAATGATCGGGAAAAATCAGCCTTGTTTCTATTCAATCAAGTCATTTTTCATTTTGGTATCCCCAAAGATATTGTCACTTACTAGGGTATTCATTTTCAGAACAACATGATGGTTGAATTGTCTCTCAAATTAGGATTCCAGTAGGAGAATTCATATTTGTAGTATCCTCAAGCCAATGGGAAGGTGGAAGTCATAAAAAAGTCATTAAAGGTTAATATTCAAAGGAAAATTGATAAAGCTAGGTCATATTGGCACTTCATGTTGTATCTTGAACTTTGGGCATACTAGATGTCTGTCAAGCCTATAACCGATTCACTCCTTTCCAACTAGTTTGCGAGATGGAATCAATATTTCCTATAGAATGTGAAATTATTCCATTAAAATGGATATTGAGCTTCTTCCTGACACTTCAAGTATCGAATAATTCATTTTTTATCTATAACATCTCGATGAGCAGTGTCAGGATGAAACTACGATGAACCACGCTCATAAGAAATGAGTGAATGTTCAATATGATAAGGCGGTCAAACCTCTTATCTTCTTTGAAGGTGATCTTGTTTTGGTTTATGCTCAAGACAAGGATCCCTTGGGGGCAGGAAAATTTTAATCCATGTGGTGTGGCCCTTTTATTGTCAAAAATGTCCTGATAAAAGGAGCTTATGCCATGTTTCATTTTGATGGAAATGAGCTAGCAGAGCTAAGAAATGGGCTCTATCTTAAGAAGTATTATGCCTAGGATCTTGCCTAGCATTTTCTTTGTTTATATATATTGTAATTTTTGTTCCTATATTTCTATCGATTTTCGATGTGACTTTGGTGAATTTTGATCTTATTTGGTAGGTGTTTTTGGATGAGATGAGTCATTTTCGATTTTCCGATGGTGCTAGTCGACATACTCGAAATATTGCTTCAATGGATTGGGTAACTTACTATCCATCCAGTCAGTTTCTAGTCTTAATGGGTGTATGCATTTCTCCTGCTTCGAATAATGTGGAAGAGTACACTGCAGTGGTCATGCTACTCCCGGACGCAATATCCCTTGGTGTTTATTCGTTAGTAGTATACTTGGATTCGCAACTGGTGGTTTCACAATTAAATAACACCTATCGTGTCTAAGACCCATTTTTACATCGATTATTTCTAATAGTGATTTTGTCACAAATTTCATTTTATTATGTACATTCATTCACATTCCTCATTCAAAAAAATCATTTTCGGACCCATTGGCTAATCAAGTAATTGACTGGAATATTCATCATTCAATTCATTAAAATATCAAAAAACATCAAAACATCATTGCAAATTTGCAAAAATTATATCATATAAGTCATATATATAGATATATATCAGATTTGTGTTCAAAATATACAAAAATTGAACAATCATGTTCTACAAAATTAGGGCTTATGCCCGTTCGTGTTCATCATCAAAAAATATTACAGTCATTTAATCAATAAAATCTAATCAATAAAAATCTATTACTCTGGGACCTGCCCAGGATTGGTGCTCTGAAAGGCCACTATAGCTATTGCTACACAGTGGAGTAGCCAAACCTAGTCATGTGGTACTCTAAACACACGTCTCTGCATAGCCACTAGGAGGTCCTCTATGGAATCCACATGGAATTGGTGATTCAAACTCTCCAAGTTTGTTTGTGTAGCATGGAGACTCCTCCTTGGGTCTTTGTCGACATTCTCAGCTTCTCTTCCATGACGCCTATGCCTCAGGAAGCCCTCAGGTCCCAATGGTCCTATGTTTGCAACATGATCCATAAAATTTATAAGTCAAATTGTCCTAACAAAAATATTTTTCATTTACACATAATTTGAAAAATCGAAAAAACCATATAATAAAAAAATCATTTTGTGATCTTTCCAATCACCCCCCATGCTGCACTTGGTGGAAGGATAAAATTTTTATCTCACTTGATATCCATGGCAGCAGAGGGATAGTCTTCTAGTGCGATGACTTGTTCTCCCCACCAAAGGAAGAACTCATCATCCCAAGTAGTCTAGGGCACCTCACAACCCCTAAGTCTCTTCATGAAATCTACCCATCTGGCTATTTGTGGATCATTAAGGCTTTAAATGGTGGAGATGAATTTGGGGAAAAGCCTTGGTATCCTCTCGAAGAAGAATGTACCTAGGATGGTTGTACCAATTTTCCTGATTTGAACAAATCCTGTCCAAAGAAAAATTACCATACCCCATTTATCGACCAGGTTATCGATGCTTGTGGGGGACACAAGGCCTTCTCATTAATGGATGGTTTCTTTGGGTAAAATCAAATCCAAATATGCCACACTTATTATTACAAGACCACGTTCACCACCCCATCAGGCACGTTCTCATACCAGGTGATGCCATTCGGCCTTAAAAATGTTGGAGCCACTTTCCAATGGGGCATGAATTATATCTTTCATGACTTGACACACGTCATCCTTGCCTACTTGGAATGCCTCACCATCTAATCCAAGAAGCAATCTGATCATCTTAAGGATTTGTGACTAGTATTCCAAATATGTCGGCAATAAAACCTACACTTGAATCCCCTCAAGTGCATCTTCTCTATCACAGAAGGATGATTTCTAGGTTATTATTTCCCAAAAATGAATTAGAGTGGAACCCATCAGGGTCCAAGCTATCAAATAGGTACCACCACCTCCAACCCTCAAACAACTCCAAAGCTTATAGGGGAAACCCAATTTCCTGCGATGCTTCGTCCCAGACTATGCCACTTGTGCTAAGGGATTCTTGCGCCTCCTTCACTATGAAATCCCATTCAAATGCGATGATAAATACCAATAATAATTTGAGGCATATAAATACACATTGACTTCAACACCATTGATTATCCCCCCTAAATATGAGAAATATTACACCCTTTATCTATTAGTGTTTAAGACTGTTTTGGTTCAGTCGTTAATCTAGGAGGGCCGCAATGGGATAGAACATGTAATTTATTACGTTATTAAAAAGTTATGAGGCCTCACCTTAAGATATGAGCCTAAAGAGAAGACTGCCCTAGAATTAATACATGCAGTCAAAAAACTTTGTGATTTCATTACATTAAGGACTACAACAGTCGTCACAGATACCAACCCCTTGAGATTTCTGCTCACTCACTGTTTGATGCACCATAAATGCGCTTGCTAGATAATTCTAGTACAAGAGTTTGACTTACAATTTAGATCCCCAAAGAGAAAGAAGTCTTTAATTTTAGCTGATTTCATCGCTGACCTCCCAAGTCAGACCAAAAGATCACCAGTCAATGATTTTCTATGAGATGAACATCTCTTCCTAGTGACAACTAACGACCCTTGGTATGGAAATATTATCCTATTTATATGAACCCAAAAGTTCAAACCCAAGCTCACTCGTGACGACCATTGGCGCATCCACCACCAGGTGCCTCGATACCTCCTCATGGGAGATGTCCTATATCGACGAGGCATTGACACCATCTTACGTTGATGCCTCACCCACGACAAAGTTGAGAAAGCCTTTAATGAATATCACAACAGAGCTTGCGATGGTCATCTCCCTGGAATGGACACTGCCAAAAAACTAGTACGAGCGAGATATTTTTGGCCCATGTTATTCTGCGATTGCATTTTAGAAATAAAAAGGTGAGAGCGATGCCAACACCTCACTCACAAAGAAAGAGTGCCTCCTACTCTGCTCCACCCCATCATAGTCACTAGCCCCGTATGAAAATGGGGGATTAACTTCCTGACTTGCAACCCCATGTAGTGAGGTAACCAAAACTACATTATCGTGGCCGTTGACTACTTCACGAAATGGATAGATTCCATGCCCAAGTATGACAACACGGTAAAAACCATTGCTCGTTTCATGTTCAACCATGTCATCGCTCAATTTCATGTACCAAAAGAGTTAGTCTCTGAGCACATAAAACACTTCAAAAATGACATTTTCTAGGAGCTATCTCATCACTTCAATTTCACACATGAATTAGCTTCATTGTACTTCCCCTAATCCAACAAAAAGTTAGACTTTGTAAACAAAGTACTCAAAGAAATGTTACAGTACATTGTGAATAACCACAAAAAAAACTGGCACCATATGATTTTCTCTACCCTGTGGGCGTACCACATGGAAATTAAAACATAAATGGGGTTCACACCCTTCCACTTAGTATATGGGGTTGAAGCCATGATTCCCATAGAACACGATATCTTGAACTTACACACCACCATCGAAATCCTCGATGACACTCGACCTCTAGAGAAATCCTTAGTACAACTAGAGCTCCTCGACAAAAGTCAAAAACATATGCTCCAACATAATGAGGCCCATAAAAATTGGGTTAAAGCATCGTTCGATCGTAACATCACCCCTTGAACATTTAGAGAGGGGGAGTTAGTCCTTCGCTATGATGTCGCAAAATAATCCCTAGGGCCCAGAAAGATTGAAACCCTATGGAAAGGTCCCTATGTCATAATAAATTTTCTCCTCAAGGGGAATACATATTTTCTGAGCCTAACGAAACATTCCTTAGAAACCCTATCAATGGGATCTACCTCAAGAAGTTTTACCCATAAGGGCTAGGAGGCTTCAACCCTAGAGATAACTTTTGTATAGAGAAATTTGTTTTTTTATCACACACCTCACACACTTGTTTAAAAAGTGTCTAGTGTCACAAAATGGATTGACCACCCAGCCATTATTTTGGATTCATTGATGTAGCATCGCGATGGTCTCAAAATTTAGCTGCAGTGGCCTGGGTCATCTACTACCTTGACCAATCAGAATTCTTCACCAATAGAGTATGCATTGGACCAGCTCCAAACAATCAAGCAGAATATGATGTCGTCATTGGGCTCATGAGAGATGCCTTCAACCCAGTCATCCGCCATTTTCATACCTACCTTGATTCCCAGTTAGTGGTTTAGTAGTTAAACCAAGAATTTGAAGTACGAGATTCAAAACTGCTTAGAAAATATTTGCATGAAAAAGGATTAAGTCATCAATTTGATCAGATTACATTCGCATATGTACCAAGAAATCAAAATCAGACAGAAGATCGCATATCTAACAACATTCTAGACTAGAATTCATCTCATATAAACCACCATACATAAAACCAAAAAACATAAAAGATGAGTCTAAACGCAAGAAGCTCAATTTGTCCAAGATGAAGTGTTTTCACTATCACAAACATGGGCATCTCGCTACTAACTATCCACAGAAGAAGAAGAACAAGAAGGATGTTGGAGCTGCAGCTGGTGAGGCCCCATTACTTGCAATTTGAACTTGATTTTTCTTTGATCACACACATGGTTTCAAGTGCATTGGGATCTATGTGGTATCTGGATAGTGGTGCTTCCTTCCACATGATGGGAGATAAGGATCTTTTCAATGACTTAGAGGAGGAATATCTCCAAGTCAATATAGAGATGGGAGACGATGGGTGATATAGTGCGACCGACATTGCTACCATTACCTTTGAAAGGGATTCAAGTAAACCATTTGAATTGAAATATGTTATGCATGTCCTGGGACTAAAGAAACACTTGGTCTCAGTGGCGATGTTGGAGGACATAGTCTATGACGTTGTTTTCAATGATGGAAACTATTTCCTGTGACATAAAACAACGGTTCAAGCCAAGAGTATAGGGATTTGAGTTAAAAATATCTACATGCTGGAGTTAGATTGTTGCATTTCCATGATTGGAAAGGCAGAAAAAGTGGCGAGCTAGGATGAGGGTGAATTATAGCACAAGAGATTGGACCATGTTCATCATTGAACCTTCAAATTCATGCAGCAAATATCTATTGGACTTCCAATGGGAACACCTGGTCAGTTAGATCATTTGAAGGGTTGCACCATGGGGAAGTATGTAAATTCCACATTTCACGAAAAGGAGAACTATGCTTTGGTGATCCTGGAGAGAGTTCACACAGACATGTGTGGACCATTCTTTGTTGCTTCAAGATCAAAACACATGTATTATGTTATTTTTTTTATGATTTTTCTCATGAATGATGGATCTACTTGATGCAGAAGAAGGAACAAACATTCTAAAATTTATCTGAGTTTAAGGCATTTGTGGAGAAAGAGTCAGGGAATCTGGTGAATGCTCTAATGAGCGATAATGGTGGAAAATACATCTCTAAAGAATTCAAAGGCTTCTACAACAAAGTAGGAATTTTAAGAGAAATCATCGTGCCTAATAACCCACAACAAAATGGGGTTGTGGAGAGGAAGAACATATCGATCATGAGTGCAACATGAGTAATGATGCATGATCAGGGCCTACTAATGCATTTGTGGGCTGAAGCATGCAACACTTTGGTTTATGTGAAAAATCATTGTCCTTATAGAGTACTTGGCATGAGTACACCTGAATAATATTTCTCTGGTAAGAAACTACATGTTTCTCACTTTGAGATTTTTGGCTCATCTATTTATATGCATGTGACCAAGAACGCCAAGAAGAAGCTGGAGCTAATTGCTAAAGTTTGGATATTTGTGGGGTACACAAAACCACCCCATAATTATCATGTGTATTTTCCTAATATTAATATGAATATTATGTGACAAGATATAAAATTCGATGAGGGGAAAAACATGCAGTTGTCACCTGAGAGGGAGATGGAATTGCATACAGAGGAGGAAATGTTTGTTCCAAAATATGAGTCTCTATATGTGGATAAGCCATAGGAGGAGGTTCATGGAGTGGAGGAGTCCACTCAAGTAGAAACATACATCATAACTGGTAGAAGGCATACCATAGAAGCTGATAGGCTAAGGCTTGATGATGCGCAGAATGTAGGAGCCCCTACTTCACAGTGGAGATAAATATAGTCTCTTGACCAATTTACTGGATACATGGCTCTCATGAGAAAATGTATCATGACTAAGCCATCTTCATTTCAGGAAGAAATGTAGGAGCCCACATGGGTATATGCAAAGGTGGAGGAGTATGACTCCATTTTCATAAACAATGCTTGGGAAATTGTTCCAAGGCCAGCTGATAAATCAATGGTAGGTTCAAGATGGATCTACAAGGTAAATCTAGCTGCTGATGGGAGTGTTGAGAAATACAAGGCCAGAATTATGGCCTAGGGCTTCTCGCAGATCAAATGTATTGACTATGAAGAAACCTTTGCACTTGTCGCACGATATTCTTCCATAACGACCATCCTTGCTCTCTCAGCACAAATGGGTTGGCACATTCATTAGATCGATGTGAAGACTGTGTTTCTCAATGGGACCATTGAGGAAGAGGTTTACATTGATCAGCTTGAAGGATTTGAGATCTTCAGCAGTGAGTCACATGTGTGCATACTCAAAAGAGCATTGTATGGGGTGAAGCGAGCACCACGTACTTGCTACACTCAGATAGACAACTATTTCACTACACTTGGTTTCACCAAGAGTGAGGTGGATGCAAAACTATACCAAACTATGGTGGAGCATAAGATTTTAATCATTCTTCTTTATGTTGATGATTTGATAATGACTGGTGATGAGTAGCTGATACACTCATGCAAGGAGGACCTTACGAAGGATTTTGAGATGAAGGATATGGGCCTCCTTCATTATTTCCTTGGATTGCAACTATGGCAGTGAGATGGTGAAATTTTTGTGTCTCAAGGCAAGTATGGAAGGGAGATACTGGATAAGTTTCACATGGAGGGTTGCAAACCCATGGATACTCCTCTTCCAGGAAACTGGAGGAAAGAGGACTCTACATATGGAGAGGTGGTGGATGCTACTGTCTATCGACTGTTAGTGGGTTCTCTAATGTATTTAGAAAATATGAGACCAGACATATGTTATGCAATTAGCCTGCTAATTCAAGCGATGGTTAAGCCTACCAAGCTCTTTTGGAATGTGGGAAAGCATGTCTTGAGATACCTAAGGGGAACATCTCAGTATGGCTTGTGGTATAGATAGACAGATGAGGTGAAGTTTCATGGCTTCATGGATGTAGGTTGGGTGGGTAGCCCAATTGACAGAAAGAGCACATTAGGGGGGATCTTGAGTATTGGACCTACAGTTGTTTCTTGGTGCAACGGGAAACAAAGATCCATGGCACTCAGTTTAGCGGATGCGGAATACATGGTAGCAAGTTAAGCTCCATATGAGGCTATCTTCATGACAAAGATCCTGGTTGGTTTGTTTGGTTCTCATTTAGATCCTATAGTGATTCATTGTGATAATCGGGGTTGCATTTAATTCTCAATTAATCCTTTGTTTCATGATAGATCTAAGAATATAGATATTTGGTATCAATATATCACAGATTGTGTGCAACAGAAGATCATGTTGCTTCAGTACATTCCTATAGAAGATCAAGATGCAGATATTCTGACGAAGGCGCTCACCAGGAGAAAATTCGAATACCATAGAGAGAGGATCTGGGTGAAAGATAATCCCTTTGTTGTTGAGAGGGAGTGTTTAGATTCAACAAGAATATCCTAGTGAAAATTAAGAACCTACACTACGATGGAGCCTCGGGCTATTTTTAGGAAAAATTCTACTTTTAAAATGGATGAGAAAATTCTATTTATATATCACATGTCTATTTATAGATGCATATCGACTATTATTAATAATAGTTGGACAATAAATATTAATCTATTCTCATGGAGCACTTGGAATCAATTAACTTCAGTGGAAAACTAGTTAGCTGAAGGAATTTCAAGTTCAAAGGTTGATTGGTGGGACATGCAAGTGGACTTAGTTGTAACTGAGTGATTCAAAGTTGTAACAGAGTTGGATGTTTAGTTATGTGAGTTGTAAAGTAGTTTAACTCAGTTAAGTGAGTTAAACTCATTTGTGCTAGTTGTAACTGAAGATACACTAGTGATAGATCAATGAATTAATTATTAATTTACTCACAATGAGTGGTCTCAGATGCAACTGAATATTTACTACTGTTAACTACATGCATGTCAAATCCAGTGGAGACCTAGTTGAGATGTAGGTGAAAGGGACAACTGACTATTAGTTTTACTATATTGGGTTGCACTCATGAAATCCAAACACACATTGGATATGCTCATGAGGATTGCACAATCAAGGAGGGTATGATTGCATCAAATTGGTCTTTGTAATCATCTTGGATTGAGTAGTGGAGGTAGGTTGTTATGAGACATAAATTTGGCTAAGGAATTTGTCAATTTCTACAAAACAGTGTGAGACGATTGTATATTGTACTCAAAGAAATTGGATTAGAGTTTTGTATGAGATTGTTTCATGATCCATGATATATACGTAATATATGATATTCAGGTTCTTATCTTTATTCTTTCCTGGTAAAAACATCTGTGTTATGTGTGAATGATATTTCTTCTTGATATTGAAATTGGCAATTGTGTTTTAAATTTCCGCAAGAATTTTTGTACAAGTGATTATGTATTTAATAGTGGCATATAATTGTTACATAAGGATAATCGAGGAAAAACATAATTTGTATTAAATTTCTATAGTTCTTAGGACCGGATATGGTTAATAAGGAAAAACAATGAAATACTTGAGTAATATAAGTTGATGACACAGAACATAATTTTCCAAAAATACAGTATCTCTCCACTATATAATTAAAATAGAAATTGGAAATAGAGTAGATAATTAGGAAAGTACTCACCTTATCCTCATGAAATAAGTTAGGATTCTTTTTTCTTTATTGTGTTTTGGAAAATTCTTAGAGAAAGCGAGAAAATAAAGAATTCCTGTTTAAATAGTTATCTTATCTTGAATGACTTGAAGGTGAAATAAATAGAGTTGGACAACAATATGCTTAATCTCTGATATCTTTTCTTAATAACCATCCAGAATGTATCAATGTTTTAATGGAGATTGAAGAGAACATGGGGCCATGACTCATATGTGTTCCCAAAGCACCACTTACAAATGTGGATACAGTCTTGTGCCTTGCATTGATGGTGCGGTCTATGCATTAGAGGTTGTAGTTTAGGCATCAATTAACCTAAATGCTTACAAACATATATGCATTCCTTAGTGATAAAGTAGGGTTTGATCCCGGTGTGTTTAGATCGGTGTAAATTTTAATCGATCGAGGGTTGTTGTGATGTGACAGATCTGAAGCTAGGGCTCGTAGAGGGTTTCTCTCTCCAGCCTGAATACTGGCGAGAAGTCCAGATCTGATCCAAGAGCTGCGACGAAGGGGCATCAAGATGGCTCAGAAGATGGGAAGACCGGGGACCCCCGAAGCCCCCACTTTCAAGCAAGTCACAATATACAAGGGCAAGAGGCAGATGGAGGGTTTGAAAATCACCGGCTCTTCGACCGCTGGGGGTCACTGAAAGGGCGATAACTCGAACGCAAGCGATCGTATAGTTAATACAATAGATGATACCACAAGAAAGCGAGACAAAACCCTTGAACTTCCGTTGCAGGAAGCTGATCTACAAGAAGGAGGAACATATATGAACAACAAGGCAAATAGCAGTTCGGATATGAATAGATCAACTGCACAGGAGTCCGAAGATACCGGAAACCACACAAAATACCAAGGCAGATGCAAGCCAAAGGTGAGCGAAAGCCACAGGGTCGTCATCAACGACCCAGATCTGCAAGCTTATAGAGACCACATGGCTGTTCACGCTGTGATCTATAAGTTCATGGGTTTCTGGCCCAGTGAAAAATCCCTCTGTCAATGGATCAAGCAAATCTGGAAACCAAAAGGAGATGTGCAGTTGCACTTGGGCGCCAAGGGTTTCTTTACAATATTTTTTGCGAATCTGGAAGATAAGGGTCGGATCTTCGAAGGAGGCTCGTACTTTTATGCCTCAGCAGGCCTCTACATGAAACCCTGGATACCCAACTTCACCCCTGAACAAGAAACGTTCACCCAAGTACCGGTGTGGATCCGAATTTTTTCTCTACCAATAGATTATTCGAGACCAGAAGTGCTGGAACAGATTGGAAACACCTTGGGAACTTTTGTCCGTGATTCTGAAGCCACTCTTCAAAAAAGGTACACTTCTTATGCCCGCATTTGTGTTGAAATGGATGTATCTGGGTCTCTGCACGAGAGTTTATGGTTGGAATATAGAGACGATGCCTATTTTCAGACCATAGACTATGAACAGATACCATTCAGGTGTAGTAAGTGTCACGAACATGGGCATTTAATCCGTGAATGCCCGCTAAAAAAACTAGCTGAGAATCCCAAAGAGAAATCTACCTCGGCTTCGGATGGATTTTTCCAACCCACGGGCAGATATCGGGCCAGTCGCAGAAGTATACCTAAATCAAATGACCCGCTCACCAAAACTGCGAACACCTTCGAAATTTTAGGAGAGTACACCCCATCCGAGAACATTAATCAAACCCTAGCAGCAGAACAACAGGCCATCAGAATGTAAGAACAAATCAACCAATCTAAGGAACCTTTCAAGCCTTCAGATTTGCTTGTAGGCTCATCGGAAGGCAAAGCTGAGGAAGAGGATGAGGACATGGTCCTCAGTGAACTGGGCATGGAAGATTTGGAATTAGGGGAGATTCTGGAGAAAGAAGGATTGGATTTGAATTCTATAGTCGAGCAATGAAAACAGAAAGGAATAGACAAAATACCAGAGGAAGAAATCAATAGGGTAAACTACCTATTCCTAACTAGACAAGATGCAGCACTGAAGGGGACGAAATGAGGCAGAGAAGCAACCAAAGGCTTAGGCATAAAATCATAGACTCTCCACCAAAATAAAGCCAGTCTGAAGCATAGGAGGAAACGAGGGAGACGATCCAATAATTATGCTCTTCAAGAATTGGGTCAGATGTTGATTAATTCGGGAAAGATGAAAGCCCTAGAGGCTTTCTCCTTCTCAACTTAAGAACTCATTAGCAATGAAATTTCTCTCCTGGAATGTAAGAGGATTGGGCAGCCTTAGGAAACAGAGGCTCCTGAAAAAGAAAATCATGCAAGAAAAACCGGACTTGGTTTTCCTCCAGGAGACCAAATGCACGAGTCAGAAATTGGATGAAGTGGGTAAACTTCTAGGCAGACAACTTGAATACCTAACAGTAGAAGGAAATTGCATGAGCGGGGATCTTGCTACTTTTTGGACCCCGAAACCTCTTCATCTCCTTAGTTCAGAAGCCACCAAAACCTTTCTAGCCCTGGAAATGCAGGTCATAGGGGAGAAAGGAACCTTTCTGTTCACCAATGTTTATAGCCCTCAAAGACAAGAGGACAAAATGATGCTACTCAGAAATCTAACCAAGCTACATCAGAGACACTTCAACTCTACTGCCATTTATGGAGGCGATTTCAACATGATTACCTCGCTCAATCAAAAGAAGGGGGGCACATGTGCACTAGGAAATGATGCCATAGCCTTCAGCTCCTTCATACATGAGGTCAACTTGGTGGACGTTTCATCCCGTACTGGCAATTTCACCTGGACTAACAGAAGAGGAGGAGACAGGCTCATTGCCTCTAGGTTGGACCGCTTTTTGATCTCAGAAAGCATCCTCTTGGAAGGGAACATTATAAATTCGGACATCCTCCCCTCTGGAGGCTCGGACCACTGGCCTATAATGCTCCATGCCTCAATCTTGGGTACTCCTAGAAACAAGCCCTTCTGTTTTGAGAAATTTTGGCTTTCTCACAAGGATCTCTCCAGCAACATTAAAACATGGTGGAAAGAACCACTGCCTGTAGAAGGGACGAAAATGTTCAAGTGCAAGCAAGGCTCAAGTTCATCAAAACCAAATTGAAGGCTTGGAATCGAGAAGTATTTGGCAACACTCTTGCAAACAAGCAACACCTTGAGCAATAGCTGGAAGACATCCATAACACTTGGATTCAAGGAAGAATTTCGTAGGAATCTATCAATACAGAGCGGGAACTCATGCAGCAATGGAATGAAAGATGCAAGCAGGAAGAAATTTTGTGGCGGAAAAAGTCACGAATTCAATGGCTTAAGGAGGGCAAAAGGAACACAAAATTCTTCCATAGATCTGCTATGGACTATAGGTACAATATCAGTATCACCAAGATCCAAGATGAGCAAGGGAATGTCTTCCAATCACATCATGACATCGCTTGCCAACTCCGAAATCATTTCAAACTCATTGCCACTGAACCTGATGTGGATCGATAGGAAGCCATTAAAGAAGTAGTCTCATCCATTCCCCTCCTCATTACTGAGGAACAGAACAGAGCCCTGGAGAGACCGATCTCTCCCCAGGAGGTGGAGGAGGCAGTCAAAGAGATGGCCAATGGGAAAGCTCCAGGGCCGGATGGTTTTACAGTGGATTTTTTTAAAGCCTACTGGGATGTGGTAAAGGAAGACATATGGGAGGTAGTGGAGGATTCCAGAACCTCATCTTCAATTTTGAAGTCCTTAAACTCCACGTTCATAGCACTAATTCCCAAGGAAGTGGAGGCCTGCAACCCTACCAAATTCAGGCCTATAGCGCTATGTAATGTACTGTACAAGATCATATCAAAAGTCATGGCAAATTGCCTGAAACCTATTCTCCCTTAGATTATTTCTGAAGAACAGTTAGGGTATGTGGAAGGCAGACAAATTATGGACAATGCGCTGCTAGCTCATGAGATGATCCACACGCTGCAATCTCACAGAAAAGCTAGCATGATAATGCAATTAGATCTATCCAAGGCATATGATAAGTTAAGTTGGGAATATCTGGAAGCTGTTCTCGAAGCTTTTGGCTTTGGAAATAAATGGATCACCTGGACTTTAGCTTTGATTAAATCTCCCAGTCACTCCATTTTGATCAACGGAGCCCCCTCTCAGCCCTTCTACCCTTCAAGAGGCATCAGGCAGGGGGACCCCATTTCGCCCTTCCTCTTTGTCATTCTGATGGAAGGCCTTAGCCGCCTCATCAAGTCAGCCAAAAATAGGAATGTGATAACTGGCGTCCAACCCTTAAGCAATTTTCTGGCCACCACGCATCAGCAATTTGTGGATGATACAATGCTGCATGGAGTCCCGACCGTTAAGGAAGCTATAGGTTTTAAGCGACTTCTAAACTTGTTCAGTCACGCCTCGGGTATGGACTTCAATTATAATAAATCCTCTTTTTTTTTTTCAATACGCATTTAGCTATTCAGAGGCATTTGACTGGCATCCTGGGTTTCAAAAGAAGTAATCTCCCATCCAAGTAACTGTGCATTCCCCTTACTGACAAACCTTGGCAAAAGTGTCATTGCGAGAAGCTTCTCTCAAAGCTGGCAGACCGGTGCAGTCATTGGACCAACCAGGTCCTCAGCCTGGCTGGTCGTCTGGTCATGACGAAGGCCACTCCCCAGGCTATACCTCACTATATGCTCTCGATCCTTCCAGATCCCAAAGGATTTCTTCAAAGAATCAGGAACATCCAACGGAATTTTCTTTGGTCAGGCAACTCTAGGAAGCCTAAGTGGGCGCTGGCAGCCTGGGACAAACTTTGCAAGCCTAAAAGCTATGGCGGGCTAGGTTTACAGGATCCAATCTCTACCAATAGGGTATGCGGTGCTAAACTATGGTGGAGGTGGCTCTCAGAACCACAAACCCCGTGGGCACGCCTCTGGAAAGCCAAATATGCGGCGCAATGGCAGTTGGAGGAATTAGTGAGAATAACTGATACCCCTGCAGGCTCTCCCATATGGAACTTGGCCCAAGACAACCGGAACATTATACAAGACCATTGTTTCTGGGAATTAAGGAATGGGCACCGTGCTCTTTTATGGGAAGATGCATGGCATCAACTCCCGAAACTCGAACATCCTGACCTACAACCTCTACATATTTGGTTTCAGGACAATGGAAAACTGAGAGTGCATCATTATTGGGCTAGTAACGAAGACCAACATCATTGGAGAACTTGGACGCTCTCTCCTCCTCCTCCGGATGATCACCTGAAGAATCTCCTCAATACCCTCAATACTATCCTCGGGAAGAGACTAATCAGGACAATACAAGGGCTAGACATTCTTCGTTGGGGTAAGCTCACCGGAGGATCTTTTAACCTTAAAGAAGCCGGCTCCTATTTGGAAAACAGTAATGTTGATGATAAGGTGGCCTGGCATGATAATGTTTGGGAGTGCAATCTATGGCCCAAAATCAAGACCTTCTTATGGCTTCTTCAGAATGGGAAAATCTTGACGTGGGAAAATATTTTAAAGAAAGGGTTCATAGGACCCTCTCGTTGCCCCCTATGTGAACAGCAGGAGGATACTATGAATCATCTACTCAATGACTGTGTATGGACTAGCCACCTATGGGACTGGATACAAAGCATTTTCCACCAAACAGACAGAAACAGAACTTACATTAACGATACAATCACCTACTGGCGCTCTAACTACTCCAATAGCAACATGGTTAATAATATTTGGAGGCTCAGTCCGTGTTTCTTAATATGAATAGTTTGGAAGGAGAGAAACAACCACATTTTTAACAAACATCGCTTCAGACAGATCGAGGAAATAAAAACAATTATTATGCAAGGCCTAACAGAGACTACTCTCACCTGGTGCAAAGAAGAAAAATTTGAGTCGTTGTCTCCTAATGACCTCAGAATTCTGGCTATTTTCGGTCTCTCTGAGACGGTAAAGAGTTATATACAGGAGCATGCCTATCGACCCACACCCTCTCCTGCAATTTGGCATTGTCCTCCTCCAGGATATTGAAAATTCAATTTTTATGGGGCCTCCAAAGGCAACCTAGGCCCAGCTGGTATGAGAGGTGTCCTGCGAGATGACAAGGGAGAAATTATGCATGTCCTTTGCAGAAATCTTGGAGAAACTATGAACAATGATGTGGAATGCGCAGCTCTAGAATAAGGGCTAAGGCTGTTAATCCGACTCGACAGAGGAATGACCATTGTAGAAGGCGATTCTCAGCTTGCCATAACAACCATTAAGAAAATTAAGTATGGAACTAAGCCTGATAAGGCGATAAAAAACTGGCGTCTAGCCGTTGTCACAGAGCTCATAGTGCAGCACCTTGCCTCCCTCGGTGGCATCATCCTTCAAGCCGTGCGAAGAAAGCTAATTCTCTCGTAGACCACCTAGCAAATTATGCGGTTGATAACCCGACTAATGCCCTAGACACCTGTTGGATGGAGCTACCGCATGCAGAGCTTAGGGATCAGTGCTATAGAATTTCAAGGCGTGACTTAACTGCCGGTAATACCGAGGAGACGGACGACAGCCTATCCATCATAAGCAGATCATGAATACCCGTCTCATGATAAATTGTATCAGATGGCACAGGATGGTAACAGTTTCGGGCTTTTCTTGGATTTGGAAGTTCATAATGAGAAAGGACAACTATATAGGATCTGGTCCTTAGGACAAATTAAGAGGAGATTTTAAGCATGTGATCGGCATGCTTAGGGGATGGGGATCTCTGTGCAGGACCGCGGTTGTAGTGGGCGGATCGGACGGCGATCTGCCATACATCATCACTGTGATTGGATATCCTGCACCATTTATTACCCCCCCTCCCGACTTTCTATTTATGCAGCTCTTTGATACCGCATTCTCTTACATTCCTCTCTCCTATCAATAAGCGGTGCACTATCCTTGCTCTGAACCTAGATTACACTCTACTCCTCTCAGTTATATCTCGAATCTCTCTAACCAGGAATCCATGGCGGATATCAACCTCCGCAGTATTAAAGCTTCCCAGGCCCTTAAGCGTGCCAAAGATAGCTACGATGCCTCGGTCTCAAAACGGGGGAAGCAAATGATTGAATTGCTGGAAGAAGAGGTGGAACTTTCCCAAGCTCGGACGAACGACAATGCCATCAGCGAAGAGGTCGACTGGTTAGTCGACCCCGGGACACCCTCCACTCGCTATACGCAAATCCTGCAGACCCAAGTGGTGGCATGGCAAATGAAAACTATGCTAGCGAAGGCAATTTCCATGTAGGGCACCGTAGTCAAATAAACTTTTGCAGCTACCTCCATGGCATCGGCCAGGAATACAGCGCGGTTGGACAAGATGGAAGATGCCTTTAACTCACTCACAGAGGAGCTCCGTAGACATGGCAAAGCTTTGGACAGCTTTGTTCAGCATTTTGATATTTATCTCTGCCATGTCCTCAATGTGTCCATTGAATTTCCAACAGATGATTTGCAAACCACTATCATCCGGCGTTTCAAGCCCAGAACTCAAGCAAAGGGTGAGGAGGCAGCAAATCCTAGCATGGTTGGTCATTCTGGAGCTTCAACTCCCACTCAGTAATGTGTATTCTCTTTCTTAAATCTTTTGTTCGGACTGCACCTGTCTACTGCTGTTTATATATATATATATATATATATATATATATATATATATATATATATATATATTTGCCACTGGTTGCATCGGGTATGTAGTAAGGATCCTCCAACCGTTAAAGCTTTTGGTGAATGTCTCAAGTCTCTCAGGTAACCCTGCGTGGTGGACATGTGTTTGTGCTTTTGTTTATAGATGTCTCGCTATTACATAGCCTGGCTGTTCACAGTCCATGTCTCCTCAGTCTAACAGTCAGCTCGTTATGGGGCAGGCCTGTGGCGCTTTCTGCTGTTGCTTTCAGGCCTTTGTAATATTTTGTAATCTCTGGTTGATAATATAATATAATGATACTGACTTACAAAAATTAGGGTTTGATCCCATTGGAGCTTTCAAAGCCATCATGTTTTCTTGACCTACCATGAAGAGGTTTGTAAGGCCCTAGAAATTGACTAAATTTGTTACACCAGTGAAGAGTAACCAATCATAAATGACATAAATAATACTTGGCTCCACATGCACGCCACTTCAATCTATGATGTATCCTATATACTAAATACACTTTATTTTAAATGAACATATATTTATATTTGCACATGACTTCGTTCCCACATGATACATAAGTGCTCTACTTTTTGTTGCAACTATTCTGTCTTATTATCTTAAAGGCATAAGGATATCACTTATATATATATATATATATATATATATATATATATATAGAGAGAGAGAGAGAGAGAGAGAGAGATTTAAAAAATGTATATTACTCTACACTAATGTACTTTAGTGCATATTAATATACTTAATTGTATATACATTATTGTTATGGGTAGTAATGTATATTAATTAAGCTATAGTAATGTATATTAACCTACATTAACGCACTACCAAAAACACATTAAAAATATTAGTGTAGTTGATATAACCAAAGACATCCTTAAAAAACCCTAGGGTTTAGTTTTAGTATTAATCCCTTGCTTTTTTAGTATCAATTGGTTAGTTTTATAATATTTTGTTTGGTAAGAAAATGAAGAATCAAGGATATCATGTATAAATTATTGATAATGATTTTGTTAAAAAGTACATAATCAATACATAGTCACTATGTCCAATCCATGTTTTAGAGCAATGCAAACAAATTTCAATATTATGAATCTATCTAAATATTCAACCTAGCAATTTGAAAAATAAAAAAATTAATATTTTTATAATTATTTTAAATTTCTATATACACAAAAGAATTTTAATCGCAAAGTAAACTTATAAAGTGATCCCTAACTTACAAATCATTACTCCATAATAAAACACTATCCACATTACTAAATTACCTACCTAATAAATCAACTTATATCTCACAAATTATTACTCTGTAATAAAATACTATCGACATTACTAAATTGCCACCTAATAAATCAGCTTATATCTCCCATGTCTTGGCCATTTAATCATCCACTAGTTGGAACTAGCACCAACCTAGATCCATCTTAACTTCAGATCTATCAAGCATCGAGAGGGATCAAATCTCTCAAGGTGAAAACCTCTTTTTTCAGTGCAAAACTTGAGGAAATTTTTGTACCTCGAGAGATTTTATCCCTCTCGGCGCTTCATAGATTTGTAGTTAAGATGGATGTAGGCTGGTTTCAGTCATGTGATGCCAAGGAAAATCTATTGAAGATATGATTAATTTTATCAATAATATGTAAATATATCAAATATTAATATAATCATTTTAAATATCCTAAATATTTATGAGATTAACTTGGTCATTTTAATTTTAAATTTTCTTAGTTACCTCATTTTGTTCAGATGATAAATATTTTTAATAACTTTAATGTTGAAAAATTATGGAATCATTTTTTTGAATGCAAAGTAACAATAATGATGTTGAAAGATAGAAAATTTGAATAATAAGAAAGTACTCATGTTACAAATAGTCTTCACTGTGATCAATCTCAAACTATTCTTACTGTCACCCTTGTTAGTTTTATCATATTTTCATATCGATTATATGAAAAAGAAAATTTAAATCATAAAACATTTAAATATTTAGCTCAAGCCATTGTATTAAACATGATACCTTGTCTCTCTTGTTCTCCAATACTAATAGGTTAAATTACAACAACACAAAAAACAATGTGCATTGTCAATACCGTTTTGTGCTTACATTAAATCAATGGATATTGTTAATCCAATCAATTTAAAATTAATGTACCATCATATATCCAATTACATCAAACCAGAAATCAACATCTACATTGAAATCAATGCATTTAATGCAAGCAATGAAATAATATTAGAAAATAACTTATACACTAAAATCAATGCATTTAGTGCAAACAATCAAATAGGATTAGGAATCATTTAAATTGAAATCAATGCATCTAGTGCAAGAAATAAAATATAATTATAAATCAACATCTACATTGAAATCAACACATTCAGTGCAAGAAATCAAATAGTATTAGAAATCACCACCTACACTTAAATCAATGCATCTAGTGCAAGTAATCAAATATCATTAGAAAAAAATATCTACAATAAAATCGATGAATCTAGTGGAAACAATCAAATATGATTAGAAATCACCATCTCCACTTAAATAAATCCATCTCATGCAAGAAATATTCTTCCCTCTCTCCACCTTCCATCCATATCTATATCCCCCTCCATCTCTTATTTTTTGTGTCTCTATCTCACCCCCCTAAACACACATTCTATCGCACTCCATATTTATCAATATCTATGTCACTCCCTCCCTCTCCCCATCTCTCTCTTCTTCCCTATCTTTACCTTCCATCTATATCTCCATCATCCCATTCTCTCCTTCTTCCCCACTAATATCTCTCTTTCCTCCTTTTTTCCTCTCTCCCTTTCTCTCCATCTTCCTTATCTCTCTCTCTCTCTCCACCTTTACCTCTCTATGTATTTCTTCTTACCTCCCTCTCTCTCCCCCTACAAGTCTAGCTCTCTTTCCCTCCATATCTTTGCTCTCTCACATCCTCTCTCTTCCTTCCTCTCTTTCCCTTTCTCTCCCATATCTCTCTCTCTCTCTCTCTCTTCACCTGAGAACTATGTTACTATATCCCTCCCTCTCTCCTTATCTCTCATTCTCTCCCCCCTTATCTCCATGTCTCCTTCTTTGTCTCTTTATCTCACCCCCAAACATACATGCTCTCCCTCTGTCTCTCCCTTGTCACTCCTTGTCTCTCTCCACTTGTCACTCTATATATTTCTTATTTCATACCTCTCCCCCCTCCAACTCCATCTCTCTATTTCTCTATCTCTCCTCCTTTCTCTCAATTCCTCTCTCTCATCCTTCCCCACTCTACCTTTATCTCCTACCTCCCTCTCTCTTCCTTGCTCTCTCTCTCTCTCTCTCTCTCTCTCCCCCTCCCACTATATTAATATATCCCTCCCTCTCTCCTTCTCTCCCCCCTTCTCCCCATACATCATACTTTGTCTCTTTTCTCACCCCTAAACATACACACTCTCTCCATCTCTCCCTTTCCACTCCCTCTCTCTCTATATATAATTCTTCTTCCCTCCCTCTCTCCCCCTCCAAAATCTCTCTATCCCTCCCTCTTTCAAGTCCTCTCTCTAGTCCTTCCTATCTCTCCCTTTCTCTATTACCTCCCTCTCTCTTCTGCCATCTCTCTCTCCCTCCTCCATATATGTGTCTCCCTCTCTCGCTCTTCATTCCTCCTCTCCCCTTTCCTTTAGTTTATCTCCATATCTCCCTTGTCAATCCCCCTATATCTCCACCTATATCACTCTATATCTTTTTTCTTCTCTCCCATATATATCTAGAGCTAATATATATCATGGTACAATTATATATATTATAATATAATAAATTTCAGACTGTATTATCGAACATTATCAAATTTAATAATATTAATGTTTTATATTATATTAGGGTTAATAAATTTTTTTTTGCATGGTATTAATAATAATTTAGCCTATGGTATTTGGACAATAGGCTTCACCTAAATAAAACCTATTTTTTGAGTGTTCTTAAATATAAAGCAGATTATAGAGTAAATATGAAAAGAGATTTTATTTACTTACCATACCTCTAGTTTATTTATATTTTTATTTATTTACCATACCTCTTTTATTTACTATGGTATTTAGCCCATAGGCTTGTTATATAATTAGATTTTTATTTATAATCATATTTGATATATTTTTATTTTTTTACCTTACCTCTTTATACCTCTTTTATATTTATTTATTTACAATACCTCTTTATACATATTTTATATTTATTTATTTATCATACCTTTATGTACCTTTTTTGTATTTATTTATTTAGCATACTTCTTTTATAAATAAAGTTTTTGGCCCATGGTATTTAGTCCATGATATCAATATTAATTTTTCCCATGGTATTCGTCCCGTAGGCTCCATCTAAATAAAACCTTGCTTTTTGAGTTTTTTTAAATATAAAATGGTTTATGGAGTAAATATAAAAATAAGTTTGTATTTATTTACCATACATATAGTTTATATATATTTTTATTTATTTACCATACCTCCGGTTTATTTATATTTATATTTATTTAAATTTTGAAATATTGCAATTTTGATGGGGAAATATTTATATATTTTAATATTTTAATTTTTCCATACAACATGGGTTTTATTTTTAAAGATTCATTTTAAAAATATTTAATTAACTATTTTTCTTCGATTTAGAAAATGGTATTGACTTTAGTAAAGAGTAAAGATGTTTAAAATTTTACTTAATTTAGAAATTCAATGTGGTAAATTTTTTTGTTAAAGGTAAATTTATGATCCACTCAAATTCAGGTATATAATAAAGCAATTATTAAATGGGTGATATAATTTACTATCCATTTAAATTATATAAATAATACATAGTTGTATTTTAATAATTAATCTCAACCCATTAATAAGTTAAAAAATTTATATATAATCTAAATATTCAAGTTATATAAAATTAAATATTAGGTTAATATTTTGGCCGATATTAGCAATTATTTTTTGAGGACGTGACTATAGATTGCGCCTCTCGGTGCAATAAGAGGGAAAAAAAAATAAGAATTAGAAGGTCTGCAATTTTTCTAGTTAGCCTGCGAAAAATGACAGAATGGTAAGTATATTGGCTCGAAAATAATATTGTAAATATATAAAGTATTATCATTCGCGGTCGGATGAAAGTCTTCTTATAAGGCTTAGGTGGAAACTTTTCCTGAACATATCCATTAAAACCTATTTTCGGAGATATGATCTATGGAAGATAGGGTTTTTGAATGCTCCCTAATTTCATCTCAAATAGGTGACCTTTTGGAGGGATTTACAAGGGTAGGAAAGCCCAAAAAATAACTTGGCTCTGATACCATGTCTGGCTAGGAGGTAACTCTAGAAAAAAATAATTTATTTGAATTAAAGGGTGCACACAAATATATACATGGTGGGTGAGACTCTTGGGATTCATCTCCTAGTGTCTCTTCATCTTTTTCCGCTCCTTATTTTCTATTTACATTATTTTACAATTTCACCCAATCCCTAGGATTGAGTCTCAAAAATAACCACAAAAGTATCATGCTTTTATTACAAAGATAAGATATAAGTATACCAGTATTAACCTACTTATAGCAAGGTAATTGAGGCAATATTATGCCTCTCTTTCGTGAGTAAATATAATAAATACAATATGTCTATGAAATGGAATAAAAAAATACATCGACCCAAGAACATTTCAAAATTCATCTTTCATCAATTAAAAATTACCAATACCAATTTTTAATAAAATACTTCCATCATGAAAATTGTATAATTAATGTTGCAGTAAGAGAAATTACTATTACCAATTCATAAACATATTTTTCTTCAAAAAGTGCCAAGTAAAATAATGGACCTGAATAAATTGGGCACAAATGACTGTTTTCTACAGTATAATAAATATGTAGTAATATATGGTTAGTAATGAGTAACGAGATTACAAGATTCCAAGGTAAAATCATCTTTTTAATAATTAAAAAATTTATTTCTCTAAAATTTTTATATCACTAAAAAAAATGTAGATTAAAATTCAGTATTATTAAAAAAAATAACTTTATATATCACATTGAAAGTCATACCCTCTCTTTCTTAATTTCTAATTTTAAATATATTTTTTCCAATATTAATCATTTTAATGTCATGAAGTTTCAATAAGGACTCACTCACAAAAATAATAAAATATGACCATCATCAAGAGTATTTGTAGATTCTACAAATGTAAGGAAATAAGAGTACTACAACTGGGGGATGTACATATAAATATGGGATATTTCCCCATACATTACGTTTTGAGTTACTCATGAATTTACTTCAAGTGGCCTTTTCTTTAATATTTTTACACACTCTAATATGATAAGTACTACGAAATTAGGATGTGTATGACCTCATATTTTGGGCTACAATTTTTTGTTGGGCTAAGGAACTACTAAGAGGAGGGTTGAATCAACAATCATCACTAATTTGAAGTTTTAGATCCAATTATTTTTAATATTTATTTTTAGAAATAATTCAGGGGAGAATTATCAAATAAATACATGAGGAGTAGAGTAAATCATTCACATACACACACATCATCAATATGGGAAGCACACAAACATAGACATAAGGATTTAACATTCAAACAAAAAAATCAAAAGCCACCAATATGTTTGTTATTATTTTTTAATATAAGCTCATAATGAGATACATCAATTTTTTTGTAAGCACCCACTCATAACAGGCACCAAATCCCTTCAAATTAGCAAGCCAAAATTTTCCAAGGGGCACTGAGCTCTTATAAATATAGGCCTCAAAAATTTTAACCAAATTGTCTTATTTTTCATACGATTTTCATACTAAGTAGTATTTCCCTACCCTTATTACATCAACCCACTTGGTTTTCTCTTACAACTCCTTCCTCTCTTCTCTACAACCTCACTCTCTAGTGGTCTCCTCACTACAACCTCTTCTCTATTATAGGAACTTAAATATTCTATACAGTTAGTAGTTCTTGAAACTCAATTCTCCATATGTGCACACATATCCTCATAACAAAATCAACACACACCCAACATACCCACCAAAAATATACTTACTTTCCAACCTTTTCACATTTGATTCCATAGTTTTGTTCCTCTTTAGCACATGGAACAATCGTGTAGCCTCGGTGAATTACTCAACTTCATTGTACTCATGCGATGATGTAGCCTCTATGAATTTCGATAATGGACACAATATATTTTCCAATGTTGAGATTTAATTCTCAGTTAACTTGTATACTTAAAATGTTCCTCCATTAAAAATTTTCTATACAAATAACATGGAACTCCAACACTTGAGATGTACTTCAACATGAAATTCATATATTTTGGTATAATCTCCATTAATATTGTTTTGTATATTGTGGTCTCCCTTTCTTTCTCCTTTCAGGTTTCTTCATTCTCCTTAGTCACCATTAGTGATAAGGGATGGTGTTCTTTAATGTATGTGGTGATATGTTAACTGTATGATATTCATGGTCCTTGCTTCCTTGAAAAAACATCCTCTACATTTACTATTAACGTTGGAAATGTATGTAGTGAAATGATAAATTTGGTGAAATCGATAAATGTTATAAACTCATTTAATCCTTCTCTTCAAGTCAAACAAGGGCTCACAAATATGGAATAAATATTAAACATAACACATGATGTTAAAATTTTGCAGAACTACTAATCTTCACAAGTGCTAATCACCTATTTAAACTCCTCACATTTCTTTTTCATTATAATAAACACAAAGGCCCTTAGTAAAAGAGACATAAAACACACTATAACCAAGACTTGGGCACCCATTTAGTTAATTTGTGTGACCATAAAAAGTATGCAAAATATTTTTCCCCCATATCCATTACCTTGACCTCCTCATGATATGCCTAAATATTCTTCTGAAACAACCCACTAGGGTGACATGTACTACAAAGTCATGTTCCACCAATATGAATATATCCAAGAATACATGTACATGACAATGTCTGGGTTCCAAGTAACCCTGAGACTTTATGGATGTGCCTTTCTTATGGAATTCCAAGGGAGCACCTCAAGGCTTATGTTTTTCAGTGAGACTTCTCCTTTATGTTGCTTTCATCCTTTCGATTGGCCATCATTCCTATTTTATGCCTCTTCAAATAGAACAATGTATCAACATGATGTCAGCCCAATGTTTTTAACAGATACTGCAACTACAACTCATGAGTATCCTCAGGCACTCTGTCACATGTGGGATTTTTCCTTTTTCATTCTAATTCATCTATTCCATCAGATCACCTATTGTGCCTTGTTGTCCCAGACTCTTGTCACCCCATAGCTTAACATTTTTTTCTCCTTACATTCCTCCACAAAACATCCTCTTTGGTGATGTCTCCCATATGGGACCCTCATGCTAACCCTCCTAAATTATCATTCGTCAGTCACCTTCACACATTTTCTAACTCATCCTAGTGTCTCATCCATTACTTGAATCCTCAGTTATTTTGAGTTGTTTGGGTTCACGAACGTCTGGGAAAACCTCTTAGGGTGACGTTTTGACCAAATTTTTTCAGCTTCCCAAGCAGGATAATTATATTATTTCTAACTAAATCCATGATTTACTTTAGTTCTGCAACTTGGACCTTTTTCCTTTTGATCTTTCATCTATAATATTTGTTTATCCATGAGGACATTTTTGGACTTCAACATACCCTTGGAAAGGTATTTTATAGAAAATTCTAGTTGTGCCATTTTCAAGAGAATTTGAATTGACCTCCCAAGGAAAAAAATCCATCAAACCCTACGGACCACAACACCATAGGTATAATGTTTTACACCTTCTTTACATATCATTCTATTATGATGACTCTCTAACACAGAATGTTGCAACCCAAAAACACCCCATGTCCTTGATACACCATACTCATGCCCTCCTTTCCAATTTTATGCTAATGCCAACATCATTCTAATCAATCTCCCCCTTCAGCCTTGATGGTAACAAAAAAATCTCCCTTTGATACAGAGCATGGTTTTCTCCATCTCTGCATTGCCCTATCATCATAATAATTCCATTTAAAAACTTCTTCTCCACTGTTGACATCAATGAAAATGGATGGACTCAATAGAAGAAACTCCCCCTAAAAATTTGGAACCTTCTTTGTAATTGATCTAACAAGTTGAGTATCTACGACTACTCATTTTAATTTATTCATTTGTATGGAGGTGACACAACTACTATTTGATAATATCATCTACTTAGACTACAAGAACCATAAAATGAGAATTTTCAGAGTTTATATACAAGTTACTATCATCATACCCTCTTTTGAATCCTTTTTGTTAAAGAATTTTCTCCAACCTCGCATACAAAGTTATAAGGTCTTATTTGAGCACATATAAGGCCTTCTTTAGTATGCACAAATAATATTTGTTATATAATAGCATGAACCCATTTGACTGCTTGATATATAGTTCCTCTTCTAGCTATCAGTTGAGAAAGGTCGATTTTTTATTCATTTGATATACTTTGGTATTATTATGGCTGGAAAAATAATGAAATATTTTGATTACTTCTAATATTTATATAGGTTAAAATCTCTTTAAAAATTCTATCCATTCCCTCTTAGCATACCCTTTTCAAACAAGTCTCTATTTTATCCATATCACATGCCCTTTGTCATTCCTCTTATTTTTAATGACCCATTTCGTGCACATAATGTTTTTCTCTTTTGGTCTAGGGAGAAGCTCCCAAGTATTGTTTTTCTTAATCAGGTCCAATTATTCATTAATTCCGTTCACATGGAATATTTCCACACTTTCTGGACTAAGGCTATCGGGCTCAATTAGTTAAATCAAGGCAAGACTAGCATAACTGAGACTATCAAAAAAATTTCCTTCTATTTTGAACACTAAGCCTACAGCCACCAATAATTTGAGCTTTTGGCTATTATTTCTTCACATACTTGGAAGGATTTTTCAGGCTCTATGTTGTACCTATCTCATCGCCTTCATCCACTAATTTTTATTCTTCTTGGTATCATAAAATGGAGGTTGATTCCTATTCACCAGAGCTCTGATTTATCAATAAGGATATGACCATGAAAGAAGTTCATCTGTTACAATATGAACACAACTCTATTTTCCTCTTGTTGAATCTCTTGTTACATTTAATCTTGACTAGTTACTTAAGAAGTATAAACTCATCAACTCAAGAGTAAGTTTATTTTTTTTATAATTCCTTTTGATAAAATACTTGCTCCAAAATACTTTGAAAAGGTTCATTTATGTTGGTATCACTTTTCATAACTCATATGATGTCTTATCATTGTTAGGAATGAGTTGAGTGCTATTTAATAAATATAAAATGACTTGTGTTTCTTCTCTCCAAAATTTTTTCGGAACCTGCACTCAACCATAATTGCTCTAGCCATATTGTGAATTGTTATGTCCTTTCTCTCTACCACTCAATTAAATTTTGGAGTTCCATGAAGTGATTATTTCCTCCTCATGTCATGTTATTATAAATACCCTTAAAACTTGCTAAGGATAATTATCCACCTCTATTTGATATTAAGAAATTAGTTTATAGATCTTTCTCATTTTTAGCCCAAGATTTAAATATATTGAAAAATTTCATATTTTTTCATTTTTCATTCAAAACGATAGTCCAAGTGGCCAATGTAAAACAATCAATAAATAAAATATAGTACATTTATACTTTTTTTTATAGTTGTCATTATAGGGACATAAATATCACTATGAACTAGCTCCAAAGGTAAATTAGAAGTTGAGAATTCCTTTGTCTTGAATTCAAGCCATGTCTTCTTTCCAAAATAACATGACTTGGAAATTGAGCTATCAGGATTTCATAGTCTTTTCAATCCTATGACTTCTTGAACTTTGTTAATATTTATTACATTGCTAAATTTTATGTGACGAAGTCTTCTTCCATAGCCAATTTTGATTTCTTTTACTCAAATAGCAACTTAGTCTTGAATCACCAATGAAATATACATTTATGTGAGCGATGAATTCCTTTCCCACAAGTTTTGATTCTCTCCTTTTCATATCTCACATTATTGAGATAAAAAATTCAAATTATTTACTTTGTCATACATTTGACCTACACTCTGAATATTGTTTGTAAGGAATTACACATTCAATAGACTTTAGGCATTGGTATTCTCATCAAGAATAACTATAACTATAAATTTGAAAACAATTTCAATTGATCAAGAATTCCAAGTAAAAGACATCAGACATAATTCTACTCTACTGATCTGCGGAATGGAAATCACAATTTAAAAAAAATACATAGACATGCAACAAGAAAAACCAAAAATACATATTCATTTCTACAGGAACCCAACATGGAAAAACCCTTCAAGCCTCTTTCCATTAATAAATTGAATAGAAAATCTATTACAGTTTCCTGCTCCAGCTCTGATCACAAACTACAAAAGTCTAATTTTTCTCTCTATTGAATGAGAAACTTTGGAACTGACTTAGCCAATTATTTTCTCATATAGCCTCCTATTTCCTTGCACAGCTCCTCAGGAAATTATCTCCTAAAACGTATTAATTTCCTCCTATTTTCTTGTACAATTCCCAAGGATTTATCTCCATACTTCATGCAACAATTGTACACTCAAACTAGTATAAGTAAAATGAAGAAAATTTTTCTAAAAATATAGTATCTCTCCACTAAATAAGTAGAATAAAAATTGAAAAATGAGTAGATCATAGGGAAAAGGATGCCCTTCTCCTCATTAAATGAGTTATGATTTTTTTTTCTTTTTTGTGTTTTGTGAAATTTGTAGAGAAAAAAAAAGATAAATAATTCCCATTTAAATCTTACGTGGAATCCCATAATGGTGAAATATATAGAGTTGGCCGACAATATTCTTAATCTATTATAATGTTTCTTAGTAACCACCTATAATATATCATAGTTTCAAATTATATTGAAGAATAAATGGCGCCATGTCTCTTCTGTGTTCCCAAGATAACACTTACAAATGTTGATACTTTCCTCTACCTTGCATTATTGTGTAGTATAGGCCTTAGAGGTTGTAGTTTAGGCATAAAGGAACATAAATTCTTACAAACATATATGTATTCCTTAGTGGGCATAACATTGGAAATATTTTTCAGAGCACATTCCAACTATTCCATTTCCAGGATATTCTTAGTTGATTTCGTAAGGTATAAATCCCTTCAAATACTAGGACTCCCAACCACGATATGTATAATATTTTATACCTTATTTACATATCCTTATACATTAATGATTCTATATACAAGACTGCGACAAGTAGAAGAATCATATTAAGCATGATATGCCCTGCTCATGTCATCCTCGCTTGTTTGACATCAATGCCAACATCATGCTCAATTTTTTTTTAGCATATAGTGTCAGATATTTTTGTAATTATGTGACCACTTTCTTTCTAATTATGGTCCTACTAGACTATGTAGACTATGTTTTGGAGCTCACGTGAGGGTTTTCCTTCATGTCTTTTGTAACAAAAACCTTGTGAAGTGAAAACTCATATATATTATAATACAAGATGATACATACAAGATGAATAATTAAAGTGAAATTATCTACATATATGAAGAAGATGGAATTCACTAAGAGCAATAAAAAAAAAATCCCTAATTCAATGTTATCAATTTTTCTAACAAAAAAAATTGAAAACTATAATTAAATTAATTTAACAAACAATTTACTTTATTTGCAAAAAAGTTTCATTGTATTTGATCATTTGAAGAACAATAAGAGGATTGATATGGTTATTGTATCTATTATAATATTAATTTTGGATGTATTTTGTTTATTTTTAAATGTTAATAGTTATGTCACATAATATGTTGATCAACCATAATGTTGCATTCTAACATTCGTTAAGATTTTCTTTTTGTCACATATTTACATTTATTAATAATTTTATTGAATTGTAACATTTCAAATAATTATGTTAAATGGAAACACTGATTATATTTATGTTTATATGAATGGGTTATAATTGAGAGTGCAAGCTTCTGTGATCCATAACATTTTTAATCATAAATCTTCTGGGAAATCACATAAGAAATTTAGGAACGACATGTTTCGAACTACCAACTGTAGTTCATTATCCTGATGATGAACTACTGTTGGTAGTTAAAAACACGTCGTTCCTAAATTTCTTATGTGATTTCCCAGAAGATTTATGATTAAAAATGAGTTATAATCCCTAATAGTTATATTTAATTATAATATTCAATAAAAATCACAGAGTTACAAAATACAACTATTATATAAAATAAAATAATATAAATTATAATAACTCAATTAAAATTAAAATTACTTATACAACTGTATTATTACATAATTTTTTTTATATAATTATCTTCTAAAATACTACCTATGATCTTTTAATATGAAAAATGTTATTTACACATTTAATTTCAAAATTAAATTTATTATTTTATACTAATAGTTTATCATATTATATTAGAATATTATAAATTATACAATAATATTATTTATAATATTTAATTATAATATAATTATTTTATAAAATATTATGTATCAGATATTAATATGGTTTGTTGGTAACGATGTAACTCAAAGAAAAGGAAATGAAACATTAATTTTTTAATTTTTTATTTATTTATTCATGACCGTTTAATGTGACAAGTTTAGAGGTTGGGATTTTCATTGCTACAACACACCACACCATAATGATGAGTGGTAACAATTTCAAGTGGGGAAAATATTAGTTGACAACCTTTGAGGATTCAATGGACAATATCGCTCAAGCACGAGTTCAATAACTACCAAACTAGCACCCTACCTTAAGAGAGAGGCATGAGTGGGTATGCTATGTGAGTACTCTTGATGAAAGCAAGAATAATTGTATGCTACCCTTATTAATTATTTCATGTGACAGCTCTAAACTAACTTACATACAACAAAGAGCTCTATGGCCCAATGCAAGCTATGAAGAACTAGAAGCAACACCTAATGTGAAAAGAGAAATTATTCCACAGAGATGACAAGCTAGTGTAGTATCTATAATCCCATACTAATCTATAATACATTAGGCATTAGAGGTGGATGGATTTTCTATATCAGTTTCATTAGTGATATAGTATAATAGGGGCCACAATAAGAAGTAGGTCAACATGTTGTCAAGGACATCAATATCAAAGATCACAACTTTGGAAAATCTCATGCACATTGAGCCTTCTACACATGATGCATACAAAGGGTCATATTCATATGATGGGGAATTCATCGAGGTGTATTAATAGTTTCAGAGCCATGTTCATGTGCACAATGGTGACAACATAGTTGACTACCAATTCTAAGATGGGTTACTCTAATACCTAAATAAGTTATGCATTATAAGGGTGAGTGATTGCGGTTAACTAGAGAGGGTAACACCTCCAATGTTTGAGGAGGTTTTGGTGTAGGGAATATAGTGGCCAAATTGTAGACATGTGTGTATTGGCACAACATGCAAGAACATTTATATAAGATCATAAGAGGATGCATTTTTTATTCTACCAAGAATCTTAGTAATAGGAAACAAGGTCTATATAATCTTTTAACTATATCCACTCATAGTTAGGAAAGAATTTACAAAAAAACGCAAATATACATGACTACTTAATCATGGTAGTTCACAGGTTCAACAAGATGTGTGATTCGATGCCCCATAAAATGATAATGTGTAGGAAATAGGGGGAAAAGGTTTTATTTGAATAGGTATGTGTGCACTATGGGATAACAAGGACCACATTTTTATATATCAGTACAAAATTTGTTAGTGCATTTTGGACTAAATTGTGGGAGAATATGGACATTAAGTTAATGAAGTCTACAACATTCCATCCACATAAAAATGGGCAAGGTAGAAGTAGTTAATAGGACTTTGGTGCAATATTTGAGGCGTTACAGTCATAAGAATCCGAACACTTAAGATAGAAGTTTGGTGTATAAACAACACTCTTATAACATTCTATTCCACACTACTACTCATGAGTGTCCATTTTAAGTTTTCTTTGGATATTCTCTACCCTAACCTTTTGATATTTCGTATGGATACCAAGGAGGAGAGAGGAACATTCTTACAAGGGATGCCTTAATGCTATAAACAATTGTAGGGAATATTATAAAAATCCACATATAGATGCAAGATAAAGTATGTAAGTCACAAGAAAATAAATAATACTAGGCATGATGAACACAAGATAGAGAAGTCCTTCAATGTGGGAGCTAATATATGGTTAGATTTAAACAATAAGGGACTACAAGGTTTTATTAGGAAGTCAAGGATCTACAATATGGTCCCTTTGAGATACTAGAAAATGTTGCGAATAACACATATATTATCATTATAACCCTATACATGTGATGTTACTTATAGGTGAATGTAGAGAATTTGAAATCTTATCATGTTTTTATGCTAGATCAACAAGAGGAAGAAGTCCAACCTTTTGCAGAGGATTTTGTAACAGATGTTAAACAAGAGTTGAGAGACGATATAAATTTTCATAAGAGCTTAAAAATTGCAAGACAAGGGTAGCATGAAATTTTATATATTGGGTTCAAAGGTTATATTCAAAGAAATGCTAAATGGTACATATCATAAAATGTCGAGGGGAAATTTCCTCCCATCGTTTCGTAGAATCTATTGGGGATCAAAATACTCCCAAAATGGAAATGCCTGAATAATATTGGATAATTATATTTTTCTAATCCATATTGAATCTATTAAAGTTGAAAAAGGTGAGAAATCAACTCATAGGACCACTTTCACATACTAGTCTGAGTTTGATAAAATGGAGTTAGAAATATTTTGGGAGAAATTTAAGGCATCAAATGAAAATAAAATTGGTGTAAAATTTTTATGTGTACATACCAAAAAAAAATATTATGTTACATATATAAATTCCTCTCCTATGACTCAAGAATTACCTCAATCAAAGTCTGTGTACAAAATTTATGTCGTTCAAAAGTTGACCTCCCATTTTTTACCACCATAATTTGAGAGGATGTCATGCCACCTCCATTATCCATATAACATTTGGAGTCTATGTGACCATGATGAATAATAATACAAAATATTCCATATTTCAATTCTATTTAAGAGTTGAAGGATTCAAACTTAAGCACAAGTATGTTATCAAGTTGTTTCATAACCGAGATACTCTAAGAAAAGGAGTTCCATTTTGCTTTATAGAATTTTGTTCCATACAAAGTAAGAGTAGCTATGAATGGATCGGGAGAGATAAATGAATAGAATTTAAGAATTATGGCTTCGAAATTCTATAGGCCTCAAATTTATGTATTTGTTTCCATTTTTTATTTTAAGAAACAAAGTGAAGCACACTCACATTCTAATCATGTTTTCTCATGAAGGGTTTCCTAGATTATATCTTCTGTTAATTTGTGGTTTGTGAGTTTTATTATATTTTAATATATTTTAGATATAGTTATAGTTTTCATACATGCTCAATAAATATTAATTAGCACATCCATAAATGTAATGAAAAATAAACCCTCACAGTGTATGTTTCATATTTTATAATATATTTTACTAGATTTGTTGTGACTAGTTATTGAGTGTAATAACCATCATAATTTATGATCATTCCAAGGCATATTTATTTTGATTTAAGGAATTTTAAAGTGTTTTAAATGAAAATTTAAAGCTTTAGACATAAGGTCATAATAAAACCCTTTTGAGATAGCAATGGAGTAGCATAAAAGGTGGCGAGCTATCTATAATACATTTTATTACATTGTGAAATATATATAAATTGAGAATTAGCTTTGTTTAACTTTTAGTTTACTAAAATTGGTATCTTCTTAGTTTTCTCCTTAAAGTTCCTAATTCAAACTTGTGGTAACAATAATTTATACAAGAGTAAAAAAGTCTTATGAGAAGTAATTACTAGTGGTTTTTCCATAAGATATAAGTTAATTACATGTATTATGGACACACATATTTTGAAACAATTATGAATGTTCATCCCATTTATGAGTCCTTTCTTACCATCTAAGGAGATGAATCTTCTCTGTAAACTATAAATGGACTTAACACATTTCTGGTGTTTAGCTCTAGTATTTAGTGGAAAAGTACAGTGTATTAATGTCATAATGTTGAATCCTTCACAAAATAGCTTGTTGATATTATGTATGTGTGAATACAATCCCATTCTATTATTTTTTTAGGCATTAACCAATAAATTAATATTATTCATGACTTATAGAATTGAAAATAAGGTCATATAATGGAACATTGGAGTACTTTTACTGAAAAATTAATCTCAAATATGCAGTAAGATGTTATATTCTATTCATATCAAATTTTCATGATTCTAGTAGGCCTTTTCCACAAGTGTTTCATGCCAATGTTGCGAAAATTGTTTATGCATACATTTACGCTTGTTGTAAGGCCCAAATCAAATAGATTAAGGTATTTAATGCGTTCCAAAAATTTTAAGTTGGCACAGGATATGAGATATATCATAAAATGGAAATTACTTTGTGTCAAATACACTATTCACTATTTAGAGAGGGAGACAACTTCAAAGCTTGCCCTGTGAAAAAATATATTTTTTAGTACATATGATGTGAATAAATGGTGGAAATATATGTTTCTTATATTAAATAATTTGTAGAATGGAATAAATGTTTCATCCTTTCTCCTTAGATAATTCTTATTAAAATGAATGGGTGTTTTTGTTTCTCAAGAAAAAATTGAGATATTTGGAAATTGATGTGTTTGCATGTAGGAAATGAATAAGAGGGAGCTATAATAATCCATGTAATGAGGATGAAAAGTCCCATCGCCAATTTATTAAGGTCAAGGTCTCATGTATTATTTTTGTCATTTCTTAACATCTTGAGAGGAGGATAACTTGGACTCAAACCTGATGTGGAAGCATTAGCACTCAAATCAAATTTAAATTCTTGATTAGCCCAAGGAGGGGTCAAGTTGTGAAAATTGTAATATTTTCTTGTAATTATTAGCAAGCATAGGTGAGGAATATGCTTAGTTTTTAGGTGTCAATGAATGATTATTTAATGTAACAAATCCCCTTAAGAAATGGGATATTAGAGAGAATATTTGTTATTTATGCTTAAGAAGATAGGAGAGTCATAAATTAGGGTTTCCTTAGAATAGGAATTAGTTACAAGTTTATAGGAGCTGAGTAAGGGCTAGATAAGCTCCGAATTGAATTATAAATCAAATTGTAAGCTTCGAAGAAATAGAGGTCAATTTAAAAGAAGGAATGTTAGGCCTAAATAAAGAGAGGGAAGAGCTCAGAGGAAGAGGCCAATTAAATAAAGAAGCTTAGGTCAAGAGAGAGAGATGAGAGCCAAGAGACAGAGAGGGCTCTGTAAGAAGATAAGGCCATGCAAAGAGAGAATTAGCCAAAGCTAAGTTGTAAGCAGGTTTTCTTTTGTCTGTAAATTTATTGATTAATGAGAAATCGAATTTCATTATGACTATGTGTCATTTCTGTTATGTAGTAAGTGATCCATAATGGAACAAATTCCTTTTGCATGCTGAGTGATCTGTAACTAAGAAATTATGATTTATGTATAATAAACCATTGTTGTATGAATTTTGATGAATTCTCGATGAATGAATGAGTCTTACTGTGTGAATGAGACTTAATGGCTTGGTATAATTTGTATGATTCCAGTCTGGGAGTTAATTTTTTGATATTGCATGAGAAAAAAATGAAGTGCAGATAATAATTATGTGCAGGCCGAGAAGAAATCCAAATTCGAGATTTGGAGAAGCAAATATAGAGGGTGTTCTATATTCATCTTAAAGAAGTGTGCTAAATTATGTAACGAGTGTGAAAGCTAAGGATCTGAGCGAATGAATGGAAGTTAAAGCTCAAGAGGAGTAGCGAGTGGAGAATTCAAAGAAAACAGAGAAAATACTGAGATAAAAAAGCCTTTAGAAGATTTCTAAAGAAATGGAAACAAACAACAAGGATTAAATTGCCAAGATCTGAGCTAGAACGATGGTCCATATTGAGTTTGGAATTTAATTTGGGGAAGTTCTGAAGTGGACACGTGTCAGCAGAGCAGCCAAGTGCACATTAGAAATTAGAGATTTTAAGGTTTAGAGTTACGACTTGGTAGGAAAGCTATTTATGTTGTGATGCGAAGTTGATCAAGAAGAGTACAGCGGAACCATTAGATCTGGGTGCTGATTAACGGTGGAGATTAAATCACACTTAGATAGATTTCACAAATTAATGATTTTAACATTTAAGTTTAAGACATCGCGTGGTAAATTGTTTTATTTTCGATGTGGTGAAGGGTAGCCACATGTCGGCATAGTGCTCCAGCGCATATTGCACATCACAAATTTATGTGGTTATTATTAAGAGTTCGCACGATAAGTTATTTTTGGTGTGATACAATGTGATCCCATATCATACAAGATAAGGGTTATATTTAGTGTTAAACGTTAAGTTCTGCGACTTGCGATATGTTAAGAAAGGTGTGATTTAGCGTGATTGGTCACCGTTTGGGTGGTTCATAACCAACAAGGTTTTATTGTGAATGTGATGGCTTTTATGTGATACGATTTAAATAAAAAATGAGATATGGTTCGTAATACCATATTTGATGCCACTAGTAATGTAAAGAGCCAACCACTATATAAAGCTAAAGTTTATTTTTGCGTAGAAATTTAAGTGAATACTCTTTTACGAGTATTGAATCTTGGGAACGGATAGAATTGATTAAAATTTTTGTGTATATAGGTAAAGTGGCCTTTTGGTTGTATCAAAACCACTTATAGTAACCCAACTAGTTTTTTTCTTGTTGAGATTTGAAAAGAAGATACTAGTGAAAATTAAGCATCTACACTACGATGGAGCCTCAGGCTATTTTTAGGTGGATGTATATTTTTAAAATGGATGAGAAAATTCTATTTATAGATTGCATGTCTATTTATAGATGCATGTCGACTATTATTATCCCTTAATATATCTGGACAATAAATATCAATCTATTCTCATGGAGAACCTGGAATCAGTTAATTGAATTGGAAAACTAGTTCGCTGAAGGAATTTGGAGTTTAAAGGTTGGTTGGTGGGACATGCAAGTGGACATAGTTGTAACTGAGTGATTCAAAGTTGTAACAAAGTTGGATGTGTAGTTATGTGAGTTTTAAAGTAGTTTAACTCAGTTAAGTGAGTTAAACTCATTTGTGCTAGTTGTAACTGAAGATACACTATTGAGAGATCAGTGAATTAATTATTAATTAATTCACAATTCATTGGTCTCACATACAACTCAATATTTACTACTGTTAACTACATGCATGTCAAATCTAGTGGAGACCCATTTGAGATGTAGGTGAAAGGGACTATTCACTATCTGTAGTACTATATTGGGTTGCACTCATACAAGCCAAACACACCCTGGATATGCTCATAAGGATTGTGCAGTCAAGGAGCGTATGATTGCATTAGAATGGTCTTTGTAATCATCTTGGATTGCGCAGTGGAGGTAGGATGTTGTGAGGCAGAAATTTGGCTAAGGCATTTGTCAATTTCTGCAAGACAGTGTGAGGCAGTTGTATATTTTACTGAGAGCTCCTGGATTATATTTTGGCATGAGATTGATTCGTGATCCATGATATATACCTAATATATGATAATGGGGTTTTTAGCTTTATTCTTTCCCAATAAAAACATCTATGTTATGTTTGAATGATATTTGTTCTTGATATTGCAATTGGTGATCAAGTATTAAATTTCCGCAACAATTTTTATGGAAGTGATTTTGTATTTAACAATGGCATATAATTGTTATATCAGGAGAATCCAAGAAATACATAATTTTTATTAAATTTATACATGGTATCGAAGAACAGAAGATTGCAATTTTGAAGCAGGAGCTAAGTTTATTGTTCGAAACAATTCGAACTTGTTGCAAGAATTTGTTGGTGCTACAGTTGAGTAAACATCAAAATGGATTTCAATGGCTTGTGGCTATATTATGCATTCGAGGGCAGCTCGAACTAAATTTCCTAGAAGGATAGGATGGAGACGGTGCTTGAATATAATCGGTGGAAGGAATTCATCGAGAGTGATTTTCCTAATCCCACTTTGATGGATGTTGCATTACTTGATGCATGGAAAAAGAAAGTGGTGAATGCGAGAAGGATTGCGTTGGAAGTTATACGAGACCACATTCTCTCAAGCCTTCATGAGAAAGCCACACCATATGCTATGTGGAAGGCTTTGATAGATCTTTTCTAAAGCAACATCGACCATATGAAATTGTCACTCAAAGATAAACTTAGAAAGATCAATATGGAAAAGGGCAAGAATATTCCAAAGTATATCACAAAGTATGTCCAATGTCGGGATGAACTCGAGAGTGTGTGAATCACTGTTGCTAATGATTATTTGGTGAGCCTGGCTCTCTTGGGACTTCCTGAGAGTTGTCGCAGTTATGAAGACTCCCAAAGGATGGGAAATACTGCCGAATTAGGAATGACTATTGCCGGATCTAGTGGAGGAGGAGTTCAGGCAGAACACTACAGATGGCTTTTCATCAAAGCATTATGATGAAGAGGAGTCTGCTTTGGCTGCCAACGCAGGGAAAGGGAAGGGGAAGAAATTCCATTCAAAATTTGAGTCTAAATGCAAGAAGCTAGATTTTTCCAAGATGAAGTGTTTTCATTGTCACCAACATGGGCATCTCGCTACTAACTGTCCATAGAAGAAGAAGAAAAATAAGGTTGTTGGAGCTACAGTTGGTGAGGCCCTTTACTTGAAATTTGAAATTGATTTTTCTTTGATCGCATGCATGTTGTCAAGTTCATTGGGATCAATGAGGCATCTGGATAGTGGCTCTTCCTTCCACATGACAGGAGATAAGGAGCTTTTCAGTGACTTGGAGGAGAAAGATCTCCAAATGCACATAGAGATGGGTGACGATGGATGATACAGTGCAACTGAAATTGTTACCATTACCTTTGAGAGGGAGTCAAGTAAACCATTTCAATTGAAATATTTTATGCATGTTCCAAGTCTGAAGAAAAACTTGGTCTCATTCGTGATGTTGGAGCACATAGTCTATGAAATTGTTTTTAGTGATGGAAAATATTTCCCGCGACATAAAACAACGGTTCAAGCCAAGAGGATAGGGATTCTAGTTAAAAATATCTACATGTTGTAGGTAGATGGTTGCGTTGCCATGATGGGCAAGGTAGAAAAAGTGGTAAGCCAATATGAGGGTGAATTGTGGCACAGTGGATAGGGCTATCTTCATCATGGAGCCTTGAAAGTAATGCAGCAAATATCTACTGGACTTCCAATGGGAACACTTACTCAGTTAGATCATTTCAAGGGGTGCACCATGGGGAAGTATGTAAATTCCACCTTTCATGAAAAGGAGAACCATGCTTTGGTGATCCTGAAGAGAGTTCACACAGATGTGTGTGGACCATTCTTGGTTTCTTCAACAACAAAACATAGGCGTCATGTTATTTTTGTTGATGGTTTTTCTCGTAAATGCTGGATCTTCTTCATGCAGAAGAAGGATCAAATATTCTCAAAGTTCTGTGAGTTTAAGGCATTGGTGGAGAAAGAGTTAGGAAATCAAGTGAAGGCTCTGAGGAGCGATAATGGTGGAAAATACATATTTAATGAATTCAAAGACTTCTGCAGCAAAGTAGGAATTCAAAGAGAGCTCATCACGCCTCATAACCAATAAAAAAATGGGGTCATAGAGAGGAAGAACATAGCGATCATGGGTGTAGCACAAGAAATGATGCATGATTAGGGCCTACCAATGCCTTTGTGGGTTGAAGCATGCAACACTCTGATTTATGTGCAAAACCGTTGTCCTCATAGAGTACTTGGCATGAGTACACCTGAATAAGCTTTCATTGTTAAGAAACCAGAATTTTCGCACTTTAAGATTTTTGGCTCATCTTTTTATATGCATGTGACAAAGAATGCCACGAAGAAGTTCGAGCCGACTGTTGAAGTTGGGATATTTGTGGCATATAAGATGATTGTTATGCAATGGGATATAAAATTTGATGAGGGTAAAGACATGCATTTGTCACTTAAGAGGGGGTTGTACTTACATGTGGAGGAGGAAATGCTGGTTCCCAAAGATGAGTCTCTAGATGTGGATCAGCCACAGGAGGAGGTTCACGGAGTTAAGGAGTCCAATCATGCAGAGCCAAACATCATAACTGAAAGAAGGCATACCACAGAAGTTGATAGGCTAAGGCTTGATGCTGCGTAGAATTTAGGAGCCCCTACTTCACACTGGAGAGAAATACAGTCTCCTGACCAATTTACTGGATACTTCGCTCTCATGATAAAATATATCATTACTGAGCCATCTTCATTTCAGGAAGTAGTGTAGGAGCCCACATAGGTAGATGCAATGGTGGAGGAGTATGAATCCATTGTCAGAAACAGTGCTTGGGAAATTGTTCGAAGGTCAGTTGATAAATCGATGGTAGGTTCAAGATGGATCTACAAGTTAAATCAAGCTGCTGATGGGAGTGTGTAATGTTCCCAATTTTAGCCTCAAGCTAAAATGGAACATTATAGTTGCACATTTTATTTTTGTTTAATAAAATGGGCAAGGAGACACCTTAGCCCTATTTTGATGAATAAATAACACTCCTTATGTGAAAAGGTGGTGAATAAGCAGCTAGAATAAAACACCTAAAGGTGTGAATGGAACTCGGATCACTTGTATTAGTCATCTTTGACTAAAGTCAACAACGTTTCCCAAGGAGGAGAGGTTTCCTAGAGAAGCTGCGCAGTTTTGGAGGGAAGACACTCATGTGAGGGTCGAAACCATAATTGTTGTGACCTTGGTGGAGAAGATTTCTCTTTGTTTATAAGGAGGAGATCACAGCCCATTTGGACATGTTGTGGTTTAGAATTTCATACTTGGGTCTACAAAGGCTTGCATCCCCAGGCTGTTTAGCAGGGTGATGGTGCCCTCGGGCACTAGGGTGTTCCCAGTCTACAATCCCTTCCTCTTCCTCAAGGAAGGATGAGGATTGAGATAAATTTCCTCAATATGGAATTTTCCATAGCTACTACCATCAACTAGGACGTTATTTCTGCAGCACAGAGGACGTTGTGTTGTTGGGGGCAGCAAAGGAGGAACTCATGGAGTCATTCCTGTTTGTTTTCTTCAATGGAGGGAGTGGTATATTCATTGAACGAGCTGCAAGGAGGATTCCCATGATATATTTTAGATCAGTTGAATGAGGCCACACTTCCATCATCTCCCACTATGCAGTCCATGGAGGAAGCTGTGTTATTTTGGAGGAGGCAATGAGAGAGGGGTTTCTGGAGCTTCAGAGGAGGATGTTTTTGAGACAAAGGGATCAGCCCATTTTATTAGAGACATTATTAGAGGAGGGCAATCAGATTTTAGATCAGCCACAAAGTCATTCTTATTTTGGTTCAGTTGCAGTGACAACTCAATTGTCACATTTCTGTATTCTCTGGCATTTCTAGCTATCTCTCCTAGATTGGCAAGAAATCCTGTATTTCAGCCCATTCCTTGATCTTGGGCTATTTTCTTGTACCTTTCAGCCACATTTGCATTATATACATGTTTAGCATCTGCTTCACTCTTAGATACTACGGAGCTATAGTTTTCTAGCATTCTGTGTAGTAGCAGCTACTCTGGCATTTCATTGTATATTCATTAGACCATGGTTCTAGAGGTTTGAGAGGCTTGGCCTCTCAATTATTAATTTTATATTAATTATCAAATAATAATATAATTTTGGTTGTACTATTACCCTCTCATGATATATATAGATTTGTATATTTTCTGGTTCTGTTCATTATATTGTTGTAAGCCCTCTCATTGGGCATTGTTTTAGAGACCTAGATTTGGGAGATCTGAATAACCCATCTAGATGTATTTCTTTGAGCTCATATTATGCATAGGAGTTTTATGAAATATTTCCTAGGGCATCCCAATATTGGTATGTATTATTTTTGCAACAGCTTCCTTATACAACATCCTCAAGGACCCTGTAGTAGAAATTCCCGAACTAGAACATTGCATATCCATAGGCAGAGTCTGTGAAGGGCCAGCTAGCCTCGGGATCTCTCCCTTCTTTGGAAGGATACATATCTTGTAAATTCCCCAACAATAAATCTCTGAAATGGACTTGTGATAGCTCACTAAAGAAGGAACTAGAATATCTGAAGATATTCCCACATGGAGCAGCAAGTTCCAGATTTGGAACATTACAGTGGTATCAGAGCATGATCTTGGCTCAGCCTATACCCAAGATCTATTTCCATCAGAAAGAGGAGCTTCTCTTCAAGTATAGGAGATTGACAGAGGAAACAAGGAAAGAGGAATGAAGGAAGAGGAGGTTTCCCTTCTTCTTTTCCAAACCATTGAGCACATTATTGAAGTTCTGATGAAAGGGAAATTTTGAAGGAATTTTCTGAAAGGGGTTTTTTGATGAGACAAATGCTAGCTACTTCATGTATGGTGTGAGCATTCAGCCACACATGCGGATCCACAACGCAGTACATTTCCCATAGCGACTGCAAGAAGGATGGAGGAAAAAGTTGAGGCCTTTGGAGGAGCAGTGCTGCAACTCAAAGGTATGATTCATGATGATTGATTTCAAAGTTCTATTTCATGTTCTCATGCAAATGAGAGATCATATGTTGTAGTCACAAAGAGTTTTGCAAAGGGGATTGATGAAAACCAATGTGAAACATGGTGTGAAAAAACTTCAATCACTTTGCATGCATGGAGGTGGACCATGAAACAAAGATCATTCCATCTTTCCAGAGGGGGAGAAATCAGGAGAATGAATTGATAGAGGCAATACCCCCATTTTATGAAGGGCACTCTTCCATTTTTTAGTGTGTGGAGATATTTCTCTCTAAGGAAGGCCAAGGTCTCCCATTGAGGAGACACACTCACATGTTGGTAGAGAGGAGGTGCATAGAAGAACCTACATCACTACACCATTGGAAGAAGAAGAAGAAGAGCATAAGGATCAGCATGATGGGATGATGTACATTTGCCCTTATCTATTTCAGAGATTATTTTCACATAGGAGAGGGACTGCACTATGCAATAGAGGGAGAGTACCTTTCATTCCTCTCATATACATAGTCCACTTCCTATCTTGATGTCTCACTTTCGGAGGCTTTTCACTTGGGAGGCCACTTGATCTAGAGATGATGAGAGGCATCATGCTATTTGGTTCACCATTCATTGAATTCCGGATGGGTGGAGACATTAGAGGAGTCCATTATAGCGCAGAGATTTTTGGGATAAGCTCATGGAGGAGGGATACACTCTCTCATTTTCAGTACCACCCACTCTCATCAGTTTCACTGCGTAGATAGAGTTGTTGTATGGATGGAGGATAACATCTTCATGATGCAGGATGGCTGCCCCATGGATTTGGTGAGAGAGAGATTACTTCCTTTGGGGGAGAACTCTTTCATGATTTGGAGTAGATGGAGGCCACTCATGCTTACTTTCCCAGGATCGGGAGATTCTTTGGAGGTGATAGTCTCTCATGGGAGGCTAATTTTCAGAGATCATCATTTCTATTCTAGCATGAATAGCTACATGATGGGCATGGAAGAAACTTGGAGGATTAATTTAGCATGAGGGGATGTCAAGGTAGTAGGCAGTAGCATGATGGAGCACCATATTGCAAAACACCAACGCTATCTATGTGGAGGATTGATCCAGGATGGAGGACTTAGCTTTGGGTGAGTATTCCCTGGGATCTTGGTACATGCATGATTCTTGGATGGCCTTGATGGAGATGGCAGATACTTATTGGATGATATAATCATCTGTCATTATAGCATACTCTTCTTGACTAGAGTTTCTAGTCTCAAAGAGAAATTATTTGTATGGAACATTTGAGGACTTCCTAGCTATGAAATTGGATACATACCTTGCCTCGCTAGAGGAGTTCATTTGGGAGGGAATTCAGCATGATCTACATCAGCATATGGATAAATGTGGAGCCCAGATGTTTTTGGCAAGGTTAGCACAACCATTCCCTTACTCATTGGAGGAGAGGGAGAGTATTCAGATGAGCCATTTCAGCTCAAGGACCGGAGTACATGGTAGAGGAGGTATAGATATTCATTTTGATTTGCCTTCCTTTACTTCTTATGGATAGCTTGATGAGCTAAGGATGATCACATCTCTTTATGATCCCTATTTTGATGTATTTTTGGCCCATTGCAGCAATGGGAGTGGCCATTCTTATGATTGTTTGTGGGGGAAAGCCACATGTTTCTCTGTGTGCACCACTGGCACTAACTTGTATTCTCATGTTTTATCTTATGATGAGATGTTGTGGTAGTAAAAAAGTGGCTAGTATAGCACTTGTTATTTTTATTTTGAGGCAGGCCAAGGAGGCACTGCACAGGTTCCATGAGTGGAACTCTAAACCACTCTCCAGTTGTCATTTGACAACTTGCTTTTATTGCATATTTCTCCATTGTATTTGAGATATTTGTACACTCATGAGGAACATTATTTGGAGAGTACTACATGTATAGCCCATTGGGAGCATGATTCTCCTCATTATACATGTCTTATGTTGCAGGAGATACCATGGGCAAACCATGATTGCCACATTGCTACTTGTACCTTCTTGTGGGAGGAACCACTTGAAGAATTTGCAGAGGCATTTCATGGCTAATTTTCCTTGATGGGGTAGCTTGGGCCATTCCTGGAGGCCATATTTTTCCAGAAAAAAGACAAAGGCAGCCCCATATGTGTAGCAAATGGAGAGAGGGCCATCATGGGAAACCAAAACAACTCTCCATTTAGCCCCAACACCTTGCAAAAATCAGGGGTGAAATTTTATTTGGATGATTACATGGATGAGAGGATCATCATTGGGAGAAAAATTTTCCCATGCATATCATCACTCCTACCTTAAGGAGGCCTTAGCATAGCAAGAAGGATTCCACTACACCTTCTATCTTTCCAGGAGGAGCATTGTGTCAGCTTGCATACTTGGGAGAGAGCATTGGAAAGCAGATTCATTACAGCATATTTGAGCGGTGGTGGGACCAATGATGAGGAGGCCACAACAGAAGAAGTGGGATAAAATTTTGTTTTCTCTATACAGTTGCTTGAGGGCAAGAAACGTGTGGGAGGGGAGGACTGTAATGTTCCCAATTTTAGCCTCAAACTAAAATGGAACATTATAGTTGCACATTTTATTTTTGTTTAATAAAATGGGCAAGGAGACACCTTAGCCCTCTTTTGATTAAGAAATAACACTCCTTATGTGAAAAGGAGGTGAATAAGTAGCTGGAATAAAACACCTAAAGGTGTGAATGGAACTTAGATCACTTGGATTAGTCATATTTGACTAAAGTCAACAACGTTTCCCAAGGAGGAGAGGCTTCCTAGAGAAGCTACGCAGTTTTGGAGGGAAGACACTGATGTGAGGGTGGAAACCCTAATTGGTGGGACCTTGGTGGAGAAGAGTTCTCTTTGTTTATAAGGAGGAGATGGCATCCCATTTGGACATGTTATGGTTTAAAATTTCAGACTTGGGTCTGCAAAGGCTTTCATCCCCAGGCTGTTTAGCAGGGTGATGGTGCCCTTGGGCACTAGGGTGTTCCCGGTGGGGAATCCCTTCCTCTTCCTCAAGGAAGGATGAGGATTGAGCTACATTTCCTCAATCTGGCACTGGCCACAGCTACTACCATCAGCTACAGTGTTATTTTTGTAGCAGAGAGGACATTGTGTTGCTGGGGGCAGTAAAGGAGGAACTCATGGAGTCATTCATGTTTGTTTTCTTCAGCGGAGAGAGTGGTCTATTCATTGGAGGAGCTGAAAGGAGGATTCTCATGCTGTATTTCAGATCAGTGGCATGAGGCGACATTTCCATCATCTCCCACGACATAGTCCATGGAGGAAACTGTGTTATTTTGGAGGAGGCAGTGAGAGAGGGGTTTTTGGAGCTTTAGAGGAGGATGTTTTGAGACAAAGGGATCAGAATTTTGTATTGGAGACATGATTAGAGGAGGGCAATCAGATTTAAGATCAGCCACAACCTCATTCCTAATTTGGTTCAGTTGCAGTGACAACTCAGTTGTCACATTTTTGTATTCTTCGGCGTTTCTAGCAATCTGTCCTAGATTGGCTAGAAATCCTGTATTTCAGATCATTCCTTGATCTTAGGCTATCTTCTTGTACCTTTTAGCCAAATTTACATTCTATACATGTTCAGCAGCTGCTTCACTCTTAGAGACTGCGCAGCTATGGTTTTCTGGCATTCTATGTAGTAGCAGCTACTCCGACGTTTCATTATATATTCATTGGAGTATGGTTCTAGAGGCTTGAGAGACTTGTCCCCTCAATTATTACTTTTATATTAATCCTTGAATCATAATATAACATTGTCTCTACTATTTCCCTCTCATGATGTATACATACTTGTAGATTTTCTGGTTACGTTCATTATATTGTTGTAAGCTCTCTCATTGAGCATTGTTTTAGAGACCTAGATTGGGGAGATCTAAATAACCCATCTAGATGTATATCTTTCAGCTCATATTCTACATAGGAGTTGTATGAGATTTTTTCTAGGGTCTCCCAGCGTTGGTATATCTTATTTTTGTAGCGGCTTCCTTATACAACATCATCAAGGACCCTGTAGCAGAAATTCCCGAAGTGGAATATTGCATATCTATAGGCAGAGTCTATGAAGGGCCAGCTAGCCTCAGGATATCTCCCTTATTTAGAAGGAGACATATCCTGTAAATTCCCCAACAGTAAATCTTTTAAATGGACTTGTAATAGCTCACTAAAGAAGGAACTAGAATATCTTAAGATATTCCCTCATGGAGCAGCAAGTTCCAGATTTGGAACATTACAGTGGTATCAGAGCATGATCTTGGATCAGCCTGTGCCCAAGATATATCGCCATCAACAAGAGAAGCTTCTCTCCAAGGAGAGGTGATTGACATAGGAAACAAGGAAAGAGGAATGAAGGAAGAGGAGGTTTCCCTTCTTCTTTTCCAGACCATTGAGCACATTATCGAAGAATTGATGAAAGGGAAATTTTGGAGGAATTTTATGAAATGGGTTTTTTGATGATAAAAATCCTAGCTACTTCATGGAGGGTGTGAGAATTAAGCCATACATGCAGATCCACAGTGTAGTACATTTCCCATAACCACTGCAAGAAGGATGGAGGAAAAAGTTGAGGCCTTTGGAGGAGCAATGTTGCAACTCAAAGATATGATTCATGATGATTGATTTCAAAGTTGGATTTCATGTTCTCATGCAAATGAGAGATCATATGTTGCAATAACAAAGTGTTTTTCAAAGGGGATTGATGAAAACCAATGTGAAACATGGTGTGACAAAACTTCAAACACTTTGCATGCATGGAGGGGGACCATGAAACAAAGATCATTCCATATTTCTAGAGGGGGAGAAATTAGGAGAATGACTTGCTAGAGGCAAGACCCCCATTGTATGAAGGGCACTGTTCCATTTTTTAGGGTGTGGAGATATTTCTCTCTAAGGAAGGCCAAGGTCTCTCATTGAGGAGACACACTCACATGTTGGTAGAGAGGAGGTGCATAGAAGAACCTACAACGTGGCACCATTGGAAGAAGAAGAAGAAGAGCAGAAGGATCAGCATGAAGCGATGATGGAAATTCACCCTTATCTATTTCAGAGATTATCTTCACATAGGAGAGGGACTGCACTGCGCAATAGAGGGAGAGGACCTTTCATTCCTCTCATATACATAGTCCACTTCCTATCTTGATGTCTCACTTTTGGAGGCTTTCCACTTGGGAGGCCACTTGATCTAGAGATGATGAGAGGCATCATGCTATTTGGTTCACCACTCATTGGATTCCATAGGGGTGGAGACATTAGAGGAGTCCATTACAACATAGAGAGTTTGGGGATAAACTCATGGAGGAGGGATGCACTCTCTCATTTTTAGTACCACCCACTCTCATCAGTTTCACTGCGTAGATAGAGTTTCTATATGGATGGAGGATATCATCTTCATGATGCAGGATGGCTGCTCCATGGATTTGGTGAGAGAGAGATTACTTCCTTTGGGGGAGAACTCTTTCATGATTTAGAGTAGATGGAGGCCACTTATGCTTACTTTCCCAAGATCAGGAGATTCTTTGGAGGTTATAGTCTCTCATGGCAGGCTCATTTTCAGAGATCATCATTTCTATTCGAGCATGACTAGCCGCATGATGGGCATGGAAGCAACTTGGAGGATGACTTTGGCATGAGGGGATGTCAAGGTAGCAAGCAGCAGTGTGATGGAGCACCATATTGCAGAACACCAGCACTGTCTATGTAGAGGATTGATCTAGGATGGAGGACTCATATTTGGGTGAGTATTCCCCATGATCTTGGTGCATGCATGATTCTTGGATGGCCTTGATGGAGATGGCAGATACTTAGTGGATGATATAATCATCTGTCATCATGGCAGACTCTTCTTGACTAGAGTTTCTAGTCTCAAGGAGAAATTGTTTGCGTGCAGCATTTGAGGACTTCCTAGCTATGCAATTGGATACATACCTTGCCTTGCTAGAGGAGTTCATGTGGGAGGGCAGTCAGCATGATCTACATCAGCATATGGATAAATGAAGAGCCCAAATTTTTTTGGCGAGGTTGGCACAACCATTCCCTTACTCATTGGAGGAGAGGGAGAGTATTCAGATGAGCCATTTCAGCTCAAGGATTGGAGTACATGGTAGAGGAGGTATGGATCTTCATTTTGATTTGCCTTCCTTTACTTCTTATGAATAGCTTGATGAGCTATGGATGATCACATCTCCTTATGCTCCCTATTGTGATGTACTTTTGGCCCATTGCAGCAATGCGAGTGGCCATTCTTATGATGGTATGTGGGGGAAAGCCACATGTTTCTCGGTGTGCACCATTGGCACCAACTTGTATTCTCATGTTTTATCTTATGATGAGATGTTGTGGTAGAAAACAAGTGGCTAGTATAGCAATTGTTATTTTGATTTTGAGGCAGGCCAAGGAGGCACTACACAGGTTCCATGAGTGGAACTGTAAACCACTCTCCAACTGTCATTTGACAACTTTCTTTTATTTCATATTGCTCCATTGTATTTGAGATATTTGTACACTCATGGGGAGCATTATTTCAAGAGTAGTCCATGTATAGCCCATTGGGAGTATGATTCTCCCCATTACACATGTCTTATGTTGCAGGAGATACCATGGGAAAACCATGATTACCACATTGCTGTCAGGACAGGAGAACCACTTTGAAGAATTTTGCAGAATTTCAAGGGCTGATTTTCTCTGATGGGGTAGTTTGGCCATTGAAGTATTTTCCACAAGAAAGACAAATGCAGCCCCATATGTGTATAAAATGGAGATATGGCCATCATGGGAAACCAAAACAACTCTCTATTCAGCCCCAACACCTTGCAGAAATCAGGGGTGAAATTTTATTTGGATGATTACATGGATGAGAGGATCATCATTGGGAGAAAATTTTTCCCATGCATATCATCACTCCTACCTTAAGGAGGCCTTAGCACAGCAAGAAGGATTCCACTACACCTTCTATCTTTCCAAGAGGAGCATTGTGTCAGCTTGCATACTTGGGAGAGAGCATTGGAATGCAGATTCATTGCAGCATATTTGAGCAGTGGTGGGACCATTGATGAGGAGGCCACAAGAGAAGAAGGGGAGGAAATTTTTTTTCTCTCTATGCAGTTCCTTGAGGGCAAGAAACATGTGGGAGGGGAGGACTGTAATGTTCCAAATTTTAGCCTCAAGCTAAAATGGAACATTATAGTTGCACATTTTATTTTTGTTTAATAAAATGGGCAAGGAGACACCTTAGCCCTCTTTTGATGAAGAAATAACACTCCTTATGTGAAAAGGAGGTGAATAAGCAGCTGTAATAAAACACCTAAAGGTGTGAATGGAATTTGAATCACTTGGATTAGTCATCTTTGACTAAATTCAACAGCGTTGCCCAAGGAGGAGAGGCTTCCTAGAGAATTTGCGCAGTTTTGGAGGGAAGACACTCATGTGAGGGTGGAAACCCTAATTGGTGGGACCTTGGTGGAGAAGAGTTCTCTTTTTTTATAAGGACGAGATGCCAGCCCATTTGGACATGTTATGGTTTAAAATTTCAAACTTGGGTCTGCAAATGCTTGCATCCCTTGGCTGTTTAGTAGGGAGATGGTGCCCTTGGGCACTAGGGTGTTCCTGATTGAGAATCCTTCAGTATTTCTCAAGGAAGGATGAGGATTGAGCTACATTTCCTCAATCTGGCATTGGCCACAACTACTACCATCATCTACAATGTTATTTCTGCAGCAGATAGGATGTTGTGTTGTTGGGGGCAACAAAGGGGGAACTCATGGAGTAATTCTTGTTTGTTTTCTTCAGTGGAAGGAGTGGTCTATTCATTGAAGTAAATACAAGGAGGATTCTCGAGCTGTATTTTAGATCAGTGGCATGAGGCCACACTTCCATCATCTCCCACTGCACATTCCATGGAGGAAACTGCGTTATTTTGGAGGAGGTAGTGAGAGAGGGGTTTTTAGAGCTTTAGAGGAGGATGTTTTTGAGATAAAGGGATCATCCCTTTGTATTGGAGACATGATTAGAGGAGGGCAATCAGATTTCAGATCAGCCACAACCTCATTCTTATTTTGTTTTATTTGCAGTGACAACTCAGTTATCACATTTTTGTATTCTCTAACATTTCTAGCAATCTCTCCTAGATTGGCTGGAAATCCCATATTTCAGCCCATTCCTTGATATTGGGCTATTTTATTGTACATTTTAGCCACATTTACATTCTATACATGTTCAGCAGTTGCTTCACTCTTAGAGACTATGCAGCTATGCTTTTCCGACATTTTGTGTAGTAGCAGCTACTCTGTCATTTCATTTTATATTCATTGGAGTATGGTTCTAGAGGTTTGAGAGGCTTGTCCCCTAAATAATTACTTGTATATTAATGCTCAAATAATAATATAATGTTGGTTGTACTATTTCCCTCTCATGATGTATACATATTTGTAGAGTTTCTGGTTATGTTCATTATATTGTTGTAAGCTCTCTCATTGAGCATTATTTTAGAGACCTAGATTGGGGAGATTTGAATAACCCATCCAGATGTATTCTTTGAGCTCATATTCTACATAAGAGTTGTATGAGATGTGTTCTATGGCATCCCAATTGGTACATCTTATTTTTGTAGCAGCATCCTTATACAACATCCTCAAGGACCCTATAGCAGAAATTCCCAAAGTGGAATATTGCATATCCATAGGCAGAGTTTGTGAAGGGCCAGCTAGCCTCAGGATATTTCCCTTCCTTGGAAGGAGACATGTCCTGTAAATGCCCCAACATTCAATCTCTGAAATGGACTTGTGATAGCTCACTGAAGAAGGAATTGGAATATCTGAAGATATTCCCGCATGGAGTAGCAAGTTCCAGATTTGGAACATTACAGAGTGTTGAGAAATACAAGGCCAGATTTGTGGCCCAAAGCTTCTCACATATCGAATGTACTAATTATGAAGAAACCTTTGCACTTGTCACACAATATTCTTCCGTAAGGACCATCCTTACTCTCTCAGCGCAGATGGGTTGGCGCATTCATCAGATGGATGTGAAGAATGTGTTTTTAACTGGGATCATTGAGGAAGAGTTTTACATTGAGCAACCTCAAGGATTTTAGATCTTCATCAGTGAGTCGCATGTGTGCAGACTCAAAATAGCGTTTTATGGGGTGAGGCAAGCATCAAGTGCTTGCTACACTTAGATAGACAACTATTTCACCAGACTTGGCTTCACCAAGAGTGAGGCTGATGCAAACCTATACCAAACTATGGTGAAGGGTAATATTTTAATCATTCTTCTTTATGTTGATGATTTAATAATGACTGGTGATGAGCATCTGATACACACATGCAAAGAGGACCTTGAAACGGAGTTGTAGATGAAGGATATGGGCCTCCTTCATTATTTCCTTGGATTGTAACTATGGTAGCGAGATGGTGAAATTTTTTTGTCTCAAAGAAAGTACGCAAGGGAGATACTGGGTAAGTTTCACATAGAGGGTTGTAAACCCATGGATACTCCTCTTCTAGGAAACTGGAGGAAAGAGGACGCTAAATCTCAAGAGGTAATGGATGCTACTATCTATCGATTGTTAGCGGGTTTGCTAATGTATTTAGTGAATACGAGACTGGACAGATGTTATGCAGTTAACTAACTAAGTAAAGCGATGGTTAAGCCTACGAAGCTCTTTTGGAATGTGTGCAAGCATGGCCTAAGATACATGAGGGGCACATCTCAGTATGGCTTGTGGTACAGACAAATAAATGAGGTGAAGTTTCATGGCTTCACAGAAGCAAATTGGACAAGTAGCCCAACGGAAAAAAATAGCACATTAGGGAGGATCTTTAGTATCAGATCTATAGTTGTTTCTAGGTACAGCAGGAAACAAAGATCCATGGCACTCAGTTGAGGGGAAGAAGAATACATGGCAGCAATTAAAGCTGCATGTGAGGCTATCTGGATGAAAAATATCATGGTTGGTTTGTTCGGTTCTCATTTAGATCCTATAGTGATTCATTGTGATAATCAGAGTTACATTACACTCTCAATTAATCATGTGTTTAATGATATGTATAAGAATATAGATATTTGGTATCAATATATCAGAGATTTTGTGCAATGGAAGATCATGTTGCTTCATTACATTCCTATAGAAGATCAAGATGTAGATATTCTGATGAAGGCACTCACCAAGAGAAAATTTTAATACCATAGAGACAAGATCTAGGTGAAGGATAATCCCTTTCTTCTTGAGAGGGAGTGTTGAGAATCAACAAGAAGATCCTAGTGAAAATTAAGCACTTGCACTACAATGGAGCCTCAGGCTATTTTTAGGTGGAAGTCTAATCCTAGAATGGGTGAGAAAATTCTATTTATAGATCACATGTCTATTTATAGATGCATGTTGACCATTATTATCGCTTAATAATAGTCGGACAATAAATATTAATCCATTCTCATGGAGCACCTGGAATCAGTTAACTAAAGTGGCAAACTATTTAGCTAAAGGGATTTTGAGTTCAAAGGTTTGTTGGTGGGACATGCAAGTGGACTTAGTTGTAACTAAGTGATTCGATGTTGTAATGGAATTGGAAGTGTAGTTATGTGAGTTGTAGAGTATTTTAACTCAATTAAGTGAGTTAAACACATTTGTGCTAGTTGTAACTGAAGATACACTAGTGAGGGATCAGTGAATTAATTATTAATTAATTAAAAATGAGTGGTCTCACATGCAACTGAATATTTACTACTGTTACTACATGCATGTCAGATCTAGTGGAGACCAACTTGAGATGTAGGTGAAAGGGACAATTGACTATTAGTTGGACTATATTGGGTTGCACTCATGCAAGCCAAACACATATTGGATATGCTCATGAGGATTGCGCAATCAAGGAGGGTATGATTGCATCGAATTGGTCTTTGTATGCATCTTGGATTGAGCAGTGGAGGTAGGTTTTTATGAGGCGGAAATTTGGCTAAGGCATTTGTCAATTTCTACAAGATAGTGTGAGACGATTGGATATTGTACTCAGAGAACTTGGATTAGAGTTTTGTATATGATTTTTTCATAATTGATTATATATATGTAATATATAATAGTGGGCTTTTTAGCTTTATTCTTTCCTGGTAAAAACATATGTGTTATGTGTGAATGATCTTTCTTCTTGATATTGAAATTGGCGATTGTGTTTTACATTTCCGCCTGAATTTTTGTACAAGCGATTATGTATTTAACAATGGCATATAATTGTTAGATAAGGAGAATCGAGGAAATACATCATTCGTATTAAATTTCTACAATTCTTAGGACCAAATATGGTTAATATGAAAAAGCAATGAAATAATTGAGTAATATAAGTTGATGACACAAAACACAATTTTCCAAAAATATAGTATCTCTCCACTAAATAATTAAAATAGAAATTGAAAATAGAGTAGATGATTAGGAAAAGACTCACCTTATCCTCATGAGATAAGTTAGGATTATTTTTTCTTTCTTGTGTTTTGGAAAATTTTTAGAGAAAGCAAGAAAATAAAGAATTCCAATTTAAATAGTTATCTTATCTTGAATGACTTCAAGGTGAAATTAATAGAGTTGGACAACAATATGCTTAATCTCTCATAGCTTTTCTTAATAACCATCCATAATGTATCAATATTTTAATGGAGATTGAAGAGAACATGGGGCCATGACTCATGTGTGTTCCCAAGACACCACTTACAAATGTCGATACAGTCTTGTGCCTTGCATTGGTGGTGCAGTCTATGGCTTAGAGGTTGTATTTTAGGCATCAAGGAACCTAAATTCTTACTGACATATATGCATTCCTTAGTAATCAAGTAGGGTTTGAATCTTGATCCCATTGGAGCTTTCAAAGCCATCATGTTTTCTTGACCTACCATGATGAAGTTTGCAAGGCCCTAGAAATTAACTAAATTTGTTACACTAGTGAAGAGTAACCAATCACAAATGACATAAATAATAGTTTGCTCCACATGCATACCGTTTTAATCTATGATGTATCCTATACACTAAATTCACTTTATTTTAAATGAACGTATATTTATATATTGGCACATAATTTTGGTCCAACATGATATATAAGTGCTCTCGTTTTTGTTGCAACTATTCTCTGTCATTATCTTAAAGGCATAAGGATATCACTCATATTATATATATATATATATATATATATATATATATATATATATATATATATATATATATATATATAAAGTGTACATTACCATGCATTAATGAACTTTAGTGCATATTAATATACTTAATTGTATATACATGATTGTTATGGGTAGTAATGTATATTAATTAAGCTATAGTAATGTATATTAACCTACATTAATGCACTACCAAAACCACATTAAACATATTCGTGTAGTTGATATAGCCAAAGACATCATTAAAAACCCTAAGCTTTATATTCACTTTAGTTTTAGTATTAATCCCTTGCTTTTTTTTAGTATCAATTAGTTATTTTTATAATCTTTTGTTTGGTAAGAAAATGAAAAATCAAGAATGTCATGAATAAATTCTTGATAATGATTTTATTAAAAAATACATAATCAATACATAGTCACTATGTCCAATCCATGTTTTAGAGCAATGCAAACTAATTTCAATATTATAAATCTATCTAAATTTTCAAACTAACAATTTGAAAAATAAAAAAATTAATATTTTAAAAATTATTTATCTATTAAACTTCTATATACACAAAAGAATTTTAATCCCAAAGTAAACTCACAAATCGCTCCCTAACTTACAAATCATTACTCCATAATAAAACACTATCCACATTACTAAATTACCTAGCTAATAAATCAGCTTATATCTCCCATGTCTTGGCCATTTGATATCCACTAGTTGGAACTAGCATAAGTGGGGAAAACAAAAATTAAGAGCCCGCCATTTTTCTAGTCGGCCTGCGAAAAATGAGACAATGCTAAGTATATTAGCTCGAAAATCATATTGTAAATATATATAGAGTATTATCGTTCGTGGTCGGATGAAAGTCTTCTTATAGGCCTGACAGTTTCTTCCCGGTGGAAACTTTTCCTGAACAAATCTATTAAAATCTATCGCCTACAACTCGAAAAGCAGCTAGATGGAGGAATCAAGAAATCGAAGCGGCACTGATATTGCCAATCTTGCGAGAGAAATCTTTGACGGGATTGAGACTTACATGGACGAATTGGATGACATCTGGGAAGGATTTATACCTTCACATGAAGAAGAAGCGCCATCTCGAGAAAATGAAGGTGCAGTTCAGCAGCACTTGATCTCTAGCGTAACCTTTAGATGCATTCAAAGACAGAGCAGACGTGCCTGGGAATTAGAGAATGTTTGGGATAATGTGAATATACGTCAATTAGATGATATTGGACAGAAACCTAACTGTGAATGGCTTCTTCCGAACGACAGTGATGATAACGATAGTGATAATATCGACAGTGATGATAACAACAGTCTTGATAATATCCAGTCCTCAATGGCCGAAAACGCGAATGTTGTTTTGGTCCGAATTATATTTGATTGGAGTAGGGAAGACGGAAATGTCTTCAGCAAGCAAGTTGTATGGAGTGGCAGTTTTAGAGAGGGTCATAGAGTACTGCAACTCTTGGAAGAGGATTCTATACAACTGAGAGCCGAAGAGTTCGATCTTCACATTCATTTGCGAAGGCGATTCATTCCTCTGCATGGGACTTATTACGTAGCCGCTGCTATGGCGGCTACTTACATGTGCCCATTAGTTGTCATTCCAGACCAATCCATCGGCACTGCTGATGGTGATGGAGACATATTGATGTGCGTCATTTGTCATGACGCGCTATCAAGTGGAAACGAAGCAACAGAATTGCCCTGCAATCACCGTTTTCATCAGGACTGCATTTTAGAGTGGTTTTATGTTAAACTTGAATGCCCTATATGCAGGAATGAAATTTCGTAGGGGAGAGTCCCAATGTCTCCCGTTTTATCTACACGATTTTCTCGTCGTCAACACAATTTGAGGTCAAAATTTTGGAAATTTTAAAGTGGTCAGGCGTTGCGGTCGCCCCAAAGTTCCACGTAAATTTGGGCTTGGAATGTGGTATGAGAATAGTTTTTCCCTTTAGGAATTTTAAATTAAGCGTTTAAGCAAAATATTGTTTCCTTCAGTAATTGTAACCTTTTAGTATCACCCATTTTAACATTTTATTATTCAGTGTGTTGCAGAACGTTTCCATAGGCATGAATAGTGATAGGTTTATTTATTTATAAATTGATTACTTATTTTACTTTCATGGACGTAGAGGAAGTGTAATGATAGAGTATGATTGTTAAATCTATTTTCAATGATGAGAATTAGAGGAAAATGAGTGTAATGATAGAGTATGATTGTCAAATTTATTTTTAATGGTGATAATGAGAGGAGTATGTATTTGGTAATTTTTTTAAAGGGAATTATTGAACATTTTTGTTAGTTTAATACTTTAATGCATTTGTTTGATGATATAAGTGTTGTATAGTGATATTTTTTTTATTATATATCTAAATGTAATAGAGAAGGGAGAGTGCAGCAATGGTTCATTAAATTTTGTTTTTCATTATAGATTCATTTTTTTAATCTCTTTAAATTAATTAAATAGATTTTATATTAAAGTTGTTTGGGATATAAAATAACATATATCTTTGAGGAGAGAGTGTTAGGTTTTCTAGGAAGAGATGCACTATTCATATTAAGAAGATTTTTCAACTGCAGTAGTGTGGTTAGAAATTGAAATTTTTTGTTGGCCTTTATTATGACTTCAAAGCTAATAAAATAGTATAAATACAACTTATATCATAATTTGTGCATACATGGATATCTTCAAACTTTTACTCAATTTTATTTTCCTTAACAATTCAGACAATGATTTGATTTGGGTGACTTAAAAAGGCACAA